>JAUTXX010080777.1:0-16996 GCA_032273605.1 Panulirus laevicauda
CCCGCGATAGCGAGGTAGCGTTAAGAACAGAGGACTGGGCCTTTGAGGGAATATATTCCTATGAGTCCACGGGGAAAATGAAACACGATAAGTTCCCATATACACTAAAATATTTTTGTTAGTTCTCTGTTATACCTATCCAAAATTCTTCCTTGTCATTGTATTACAGACAAAGGTTCAGATAATGTGAAGGGGGCTGGATGTTTGTTGGTCCTCACGTTTTTCCATCTCTTTCATGAGTTCTTCCCTCTCTGTCCCTTTGTCTGATTAGATGTTAACAGCTTGCTTCTGGTGGAGATAGGGTAAAGCTTCAGGATGACTTTTGCTTTGTCTACAATGCTCTTTTCAAAACCTCTCTACTCCTCCCCTTGCCAGAACCTCTTCCACAGTACATCCCTGAGTTCTCTTGCTTTTTTGGCATTTCATGCTGAACTATGGCTCTTTCAACTTCATTCTCCCTCCTCTTTTAGCATTCCATGGCACCCACATCTTGAGTCCTTCATAGCAGATTTCATTAAACTTTCTATAGCATTGGTTTGTATCCTTGTTGTAAAACTCCTTTTCCCAATCTACACTCTCAAAGAGCTAAATCAATTCTGTGTAGTTGTCTTGATTATATTTCCTCTCATAGTACTGTGCTGTTTCTGATTCCCCTTTTGCATCCTCTTCCACCATAAATCAAAATCAGGTACTAAATGATCACACTCTCCAAAAGATGCTTCCATTCTGAAGCCTTCTATTTCCATACTGTTTTGTGTACGCACAAGGTCAAGCAGTGATGGCTTGTCTTCCCTCTAGATCACATGAACATCTAAGAGCTCCCGGTCTAATTCCCTGTACATTGACTGGTTTCCCATTACATTACCCATAATTTGTCATCTTCATTAACAGAGTGTCTCACACCCTCTCTCAACAGTGGACATCTGCTCTGGGTCACCGTATTTCCTTAGAGGGTTGTATACTAACATCACTCAGTTTGTACTTTCTTCTCACAGTAATTTTACCCACCTATCAACATTTCCAAGAATAAAATGTTATCCAAAGTGAGGTTATAATGCTGACTTTAGGTGAAGGATAGAATGAGCAAGTTAGAAAGGTTATAAATCAAAGGAGGAGAGAGAAAAAAGTGTAGAGTTGAGTCGAGCACAAAAGTGACTAGGATTACTGGTCAAGACGGGATCACCAATATAGAGAAGAATTATGGAAGCAAGGCAGAGGTACTAAATATATTAAAGTACTTACTTATTTTAATCAACTTTTCCACTTCCATGATTATGCATTGTGTTGTAACCAATTTGACTTGAGCATCCAGGTATTTTGGAATCTGTTCCTTGATCAATACTTTTGCCTGTGAACACAAATTTAAATTCTATCAGTGTCTGCTTCTTCTTAAAGAGAAAAAGAGAGAGTGCATAAACCTCGAAATGATTTTCCTCATTCTTTTTTCACCTTTGAAAACTATAACCTTCTGGTTAATTATCATTTGGGTAGAACTACTAATGAGGATACAACAAATAATTAAAATCTCACATTCCCGAAACAACAATCAATTCTTACAATAACAGTGTAAATAGCTTCCCTTTGCTGATTTATGGCATACTTTATGAGTGGTCATCCTGAGAAAGAAAAAAAAAATCAGACAACTATATTCTCCCTTTATTTATATAATTTTGGGAAAAAACAAACTAACAAGTAACAAACACTTACATCTAAAGCAGTCTTACAAAAAGTCCCATCCACCAATACATTATAAGGTGGGTGTAGATCAAAATTATGACGGAAAAAACCCAAAATTCTTTGGGCTTTCTTATGCCGCTTAGTATTCATGACTGCTCTAAGACCTCAACCTGCAAAAATATACAGTATCTTTTTAACATTTCAAACAAAATAAAAAAAATGCACTTTAAAAACCTTACTGACATAAAAATCCTCTAAAACTAGTTTCCAAAAACTTTTAAGAGAAAATATTCTATGTGACAATTTCTTTATCACAAGACACCTGAGTTGCCTTACAAAACAACTGATAAATCAATGAATGTGAATTTTTGAATGGAGTATTGATGTATTCGTCACTGGTTCCTCTGCATAGGTGTTTTAGGCAACAAAAGGTTCATGAAAGTTTTATTAAAAGAGATCGAGACAGAGAAAAAGTGAAAAACTAATTTTCACATCACAGTAATAGATAACAATGGGAGAGGTATGATGATCAGGAAAAATATGACAAGATTTTGGATTACATAAAATTAAGGTAGATCTCAGGCCCTAAGTGTACCAGGTGAGGTTTTTATGGGTTCTGTTGACTTATACTAATACCTCACATTCTCCTGTATGTCACAGCCCTCCTAGCCTTCAGTTATCTATCAACCAAGGGAAAAAAATATGGTGAATTACAACTTTAGCCTTGTAATGAAACTAGCTTTGGATATCAGAAACTTTTGTTCTACAGTGCTTGGGCACCTTAATTTACCGGTTTAAACTTGATTTGTAAGAACACTTGGATAGCTATAGAGCGAACACGTTCCCCAAAGTCAATGTAGCACTTGGGAAATAAGTTGCAGATTATGATTTGGGGCATTACTGCTTTTTCTGCACTATCAGATAAAGCAATATGATTAGGGTCACGAATGACAAAGAAAATGTGGAGATAAGATTCGGAAAAGAATGTCAGATGGTAAAAATCATCATATTCTATGAAAGCCTAACATAACCTCTCAAACAGTTAAGTATCCCAGTACAACATAAAAGTAAAAAAAAAATATCGTTCACTTAAATAAAATAAACAGTACAGTAGCATTACAGAACACAATTATCCACTATCCTGTGGAAATGATGCTGAACTAAACTACTCAAAAATTACCGCTGCGGTGACTGAGTTCATTTTGACAAAATACGCACATAATGAACAAATCTAAGTACTTTACACTGGACAGCACAAAATATATATGAACTCATATTCAATGTGGTCCTCAGGTGTTGATAAGTTTCGTTCATTCATACATAATCTCTGTGCTGCTCCTACACTATAACTGTGTTCATAATGACTAATCATTTTACTATCAACAGAAAAAGATCACAAATGCTGACCAAAATACATACCAAATACTGAAATGTGGTCAAGGACCTAACTCATCCTCTGTGCTGTTGAGCAAAATAGTCGGATCGTTTAAGTTCGAAATCGAAATAAAGTTAATCAGCTGTTACATTCCGCATGAAATCAGACAATTAATGTTTTCTAAATAAAAAGTTCTTGTTTTTAAGAAATATCAATAGTTTATTGGGTTAACTATAAAAGGAAATATGAGGCAAAAGCTTATAAAGCATCGTCAGATCTTTTTTGTATTATACATAGCGAACTACACTTTCACTTACCAGAGTACTTATGTACTTGGAGAGATTTTAAGGTACAGTCTCCTTTTTTTAAATTTCCTCTAAACTAATCTCTCAAATGATCGATTGTAATAATCGTCTTCAAGTGCCTAGTTAAATACCACAGTGCCTCTTACGATTGACTTTTTCATGTGTCGGAGATTGTTTCGTGACCTAATTATGTATAATGACTTTTCCTTTAAATTCATAGTATCACAAGGTTTAATACTGGGAAGTGCCTGCAGCACAGTATTCACCCCCCCCACTAGCTATCACAACACATTATACTTTCCCCAGGGCATCTTTACAAAAAAAAAAAAAAAAAAAGGTAGTCATCATTCACAATAAGAAAAATTGGTTATCTAACTTTACAGCTGGCCGTCAAGCCAGTCAGTCACAAATTGTTCATTTCCAACATTCTCAGGCCCTCCAGTAGCGTCCTTTAATAGGTTTTCTTACTATCATGTTTAGTCACTTCGTACAAGACATAATAAGACTAAAATAAGAAAGTCCTTTCTTTTGAAGGCGCTAATCCAGGATCTAGTAATGGGGACGGTGCGAATAATGGACTCGCTGACAATGATGAACAGTACAAAAACTACAGGTGGAAGACTACATTGTTTCTTTGTGAACTTGGGCTTTTTCTAAAATGGATGTTAAATTCAACTACTAACATAACTCATGTCATTAAAATGAACACAGCTGGTGTATAGAAGTTCATGAGACATGCGACCAGTCTTGAATGAAAAATTGATACATAAAACATGAGAGCAATTATCACGAGGGTTCTATTCTTTTAAACAAAATCATTTTAGACATAAAAACACGATAAACTTACGTCAGGTTAATGGTGGCAGTGAAAAGGACATGGCTGTTTCACTAGTGTACATCAATGAAGCAGTTTAATATGCATTTATCACCAATTCTTCTTTTCCTCTAGAGAGACCAAAAATTTTAGAATTGAAAAATATAATCACCATGTGCAAAGTTAAGATAATCTATTGCACAGAAAGACTGGTGGTATTGGCTGTCATAATCATGGTGAAAGTGATTAGGGATGGTGTGGGTGAACATAGTCATGGTGGGAGTGGTCAAAATGATGGCGTGTGTGATCAGAATGAGGTAATGGGGGGAGGGGTCATTCTCATGAAATAAATATCAGAATAATGGTGTGGGTGGATAAAATCATGGTATAAATGGTCATAAGTATGGTGTGCAAAGGTAGAATGATGGCAAGTGGTCAGTGTGTGGGTGGCAAGAGTAATGATAAAGGGTGATTAAATGATGGTGTATGTGGTCAGAACAATGGTGTGAACAGTTAAGATGGTTATAAGTGATTGATGACACGACAGTTAATGATGGCAAGTGGAATATAGTATGGCTGATGAATTATTATAATGATCATGAAAGTGGTCAGAATAATGGTATCAGTGATCAGAATGATGACATGATCTGAATTATGGTATGAATTATGGTATGGGTGGTCATAATAATGGTAAGGGGAATTAAAAAGATGGTATAGATGGTTATAAATATGGTTTGTGGTCAGAATGATGGTATGGGTTGTCATAATCATAATGTGAGTAAACAAAATGAGTTTCTTTGTTCAGAATGATGCAGTAGGTGCAAAGCTGCATAGCCTTAAAGAGTTTTAGAAAAAGCAATAAGCTAGGTTCTAGATGCATCCATCTCCACTGTCAAGGTTGCTCCACTGGATAATCCTATCCAAATTCAAATCAAAAGCAATTGTTGGGACAAAATGCAGATTTAGCATACCTGAGTGTAAAAATGTAGTTTAGCCGAGTTGAATAACCAACAAACATTATCATCCCCTTTCTTAAGAAACTCAACTCCAATCCCATCCACTTTGCCACACAACTTATGCACAGATTTCACAATCTATCTAACTATATCTCTGATGCCTGTTCCAATTAGAACTCCTTCAAAGGGGAGGCCACACTTTCACCAAACAGTTCATTGCAACTTTCTAACTGCACATGCCACTATATCTCTAAAAGCTACATCTGCCACCTTATCATCTAACATTCAAATCCAGAAAAGTACTCATGAAATTTCTTTTTTAATCTCTAACTCTTTACCACATTCTCCCTTTACTGTTTCTCCCATTTGGTCTCTTATTCTCTTCAATCTCTTCCCAAAAACGTTTTCCCTGCCTCTTAAGAACACTTTAACTCTTTCTCATTTGCCCTCTTTTCAGCTCCCATATCTTTCTCTAGACTTCCTACTACTTTCTTATGTGCACCTCCCAATCTCTTGCACAACTTACCTGCAGATACTGTTCATATATCTCTCCTCTTTCACTGGCGATATAACTTCCTCATCCTACCACTTACTACCGTTAACTCATATGCTCTAATCCCATCTTCTGCATGCCTAAGTACCCTCTCCCCTTCTCTTGACTGCCCTTGTTTCATTCACTTTCACTGTCACTCTCCATCTTTTTGATGATATAATTTACCTATTTCTCTCATAGACTAAATCATGCATTAGCTTTCTTATATAAAACATATTTCAAACTCTTTTCCCTACTAACTTCATTTATACCATATGTATTTCTGAGATTCTCCTGTCAAAATATGTACACTACTTGCAGCAACCATACCCACTAATCATATATGCCACACATTCTTTCACACTTACTTCATGATGGAGATGTGACTCGAAAAAACACGAAAAAAAAATCATCATCATATCAAAGAAGAAAAATGCAATATTTCTAAAACTGATATTGTCTGAAAACCTTAACTATAACAAATAAAGCAGAGTAACCACCATGTTTTCAAAGAAGGTGGTAGGGTAGACTGCATTTCTTAACAACAGGAGAGATGACATTATTGATGACTGAAATCACCAAGTCTTTGAAGCACACATGGGATAGAAGCAAAATAATCTTACAATGAAACCCCTTGAAAGTATGTCCTCAATCTACTCTGGACAATCATTTTTCATTTGTGGACAGACATAAAGACTTTCTATGAAACTACTACTAGCTTAAAAGATGTTATGCATACATTATGGAAAATGTAAACATGCAGGAAATGAGTGTCCAACTCATTATCTGTATTTATTTGCTACATATTGACTTTCTGATGAACAAATTTGCACATTTAAAAAGTATGCAAAGTGTACTTGAACAACTGTGATTTAAGGTTATGCAAACTTGTGGGCTTGCAATAGCTAGATTTATCAGAGCAACAGAGGAGCTCTCTTCTAGATCTAACTGCAGAAGTACATCAACTTCTACAATCAGGGTAGAGCACAGCACATCTATCGTTACTACTGTATTTCAAATGTATGCATCCGTTCAAATTAACCAACACAGTAAGCTTCACTCTGGATCCACTTCCTAGGAAATGCTCTCAAAAATTTAACCTTAATCTTTTCTTTTCTATTTTTGCATGGTGGATATATATTTATGTCTTAGCATGATGGATACACAACAACAGTAATTTCCAGTGTATCACTCTTGATTTGGGACTTTATATGCCACAGCATACATATCTCTAATCCTTTTAAACCACTCACCTTCATCAAAAATCTCAATCAGTCTAGTAATCATCTGTGTTCTTTAACAAGCCTGACATAAATTTGCACACACCTATCTTTTTTCTCTGTGTACCCAATGCTTTTTCTATCATACCCTTGAAAAATTCCACTTGCTTATATCAGTGATTCATTTATTTCACATTCAACTCAGGTATGCAAATCTGCACACCTTACTGTGAGAAGTTGCAAGCACATTACTATGTTCCCGGCCAAATGCACCTTCTGTGGTAATTGACTATGAATAACTGAAGTTACTGTAAATGGATTCAACAATATTTCCTCACATTTTGCTAACAACTACTTGTTTCACATATAATTCCATAGACTTACATTCAACATTTATAATGGGAGCAGTAAAATTCTGCCATCTTTAAAGGCTTTAGATACAGATTTGCTTAGAGTTATGTGTACATGAATTTCTTCTATAATCAAGTACCACTGCTAACTTGTGCAGCATTCAAAGAATCCTTTTGAAGTATGGCCTTTTTGGCAACAGGGTGCTGCATACATTTTGTCATGAAGTTTAATGATATGATTAACCAAAGTAAATAACTTAGGCTATTTGATACCACTTAGAAAGGAAAATTTAGTTTAATTTCATCAGAAAGTTAAATCCTGTCATATAACAATAAGTTAACCCTAATGAATTGCTTATGCTATCTAATACCACTTTTCAAGGAAAATTTAGTTCAATGCAGATTCATTCTCAGTGGGAAGGTCATGAACATGCATATTTTTCAAGCAATCAATGTGAAATGCAGCATTTCAAACAATGTAAAATATCAAAATGTGGAATCATTATGAATAATTTTGCTTCTTTTTCTTGTCCGTTAAATTCATCAAGGCAAAATTACTATTATTCATTCATCAAATGAATCTTCTTAAGCACAAACTACAAACTTCCCTCAACTAAAATTAATCATCAGATGAATACACAATGTAATTCCCTAATTATTTATCAGTAGCTGAGTACAAATAGAATAAAATTCAATCTTTTACCACACTAAAATGTTGCAAAATTGAGCAAACTCTTTGGTAAAATTAAATATATCTTTTATTATTCATACATAGTTAAAGCTGGTCAATTTGTGGTGGCTCTGTCTTAATGTCTTGTGGTTGGATAATGATAGCATCACTTTGGTACTGCTGGTTTTCTGATTGTTCCTGTTCTACATACTGGTCATACTGATCAATTGGCTGATAGTAATAAACTTCTGTAATGGTTCCATCTTCTTGCTGAATTATCTCATGGACCTGGTGGTGCTCAAGTACTCCCTCAAGTTCCATTTGTTGGTCCTATAGAAAGGAAATGAGAGAAATATTATGAGAAAAATCATGCTCAAATGATGATGAAATAGAAAAATGATCTGATTGCCAAAGGATGAATTCAGAATGGGTCAGGTCAATGTCACTTCAAATAAATCCAGTTTTTGAGCTATATAGCAACATAAAAAAAAAATCATGAATACACATTTTCAATAAAATTTCTTTATTTCTTTAACTCCTGTTCACCATTTCCTGCTATAGCATGGTAGCAATAAAATACACTGATTAAGTACCTTGGTTCAGCCTAGTGACAGCCAGCACATTTGTTCCCTTACAAACCACATCCCTACACTTTATTCTGTCCCATGCATGCCTCTCACCCTCCTGAATGTTTAAATCCCATTCAAAAACCTAAAACCTCTGTAAAGACACAAAGGAAGCATGCCAGAGGAGCCTTCTCAAAATAGGTTAGGCTCACCAGTGGTGTGCTACAGGACATTTCTGGTGAACTTCTAAGTATAGTGCCATTACAGGTCACTTCTTTGTTTTCAGATGATGCAATATGGGCCATCAGAATGTGAGCATATGTTTTTGGGTGATGCTACACGTATCACTGGAATTAATGAGTTTTAAGAGACAATCTCGAGTGAATAAGAAAAGATAATAATGAAAAACTGATAATTGGAAAAGTAAAATCTAGATTCAATGTATGCAAGCAAATATGATGAAAGATTCCAAGCTGGACAGCTGAATGGAAAAATATAGATAAAAATTCTTAAAATGCCTTTGTTAAGATATCTAATGAACAAACCCCAAAGTAGCAGATAACAGTAAATGATCAGCACTGCTGTCAAGATATTTACCCCTGTTTGTAACTGTTGATTTTCCAATTTAAGATGATATGTTGCAGCATTCAGCTCTGCCTGTTGTTCAATGTTTCTGCGCCGCCTTCCACGTTTTGCTTTAGGTTCTCCTTCAAGAGGCAGGGTTGTCACAAACTGTCCATCCCCAAGGATCGGCTTTCCTTTGTCTCCTTCCTGTTCAGGTCTGAGATAAAATAGATCTTAATGCATAGCAGATGTTTCCTAAGTGATCTACAGCCTAACTAATAAATAACTACAATTTAATCTATGCCTTATGTGGACAAACATTTCATACTTATTCTGGAATCATCAGTAAAAATAAAGTAAAGCTGTGGTCTGTGCTTGCATCTATGCCATTTATGAGAAAGAGAAACTGTAATGCTGTAAACACTGTCCTCTAGTGCAGAGAATTTTACAACATAGGCATTAGAATTTATCCAGATCACAATATACTACAATCTCTCTATGAAGAAAAAATTTTGTGTGATAAATTGGTTTTACTGGTCACTAGATATCTGGAGCAGTTTTGCTTTACCCTCATATGGAGGAGGGCATCAAGAGTCGTTTCTAAATTCTTTTGGGATTATACCAGAGCTCTGCCACAGAACTGAACCCAACAGTACCAACCACACCTTAACTCTGCTAGATACATCAGCCAATAGATAGGACGTATATGTAACAGGACAAAATTTCAAAAGTATATGTCAATGATGCATCAGAAGTAATGGACTCCTCTCTTTTAATTAAATAACATCAAAGTCTTCCAGTGAAGGCCATCAGGTTGAGGCCACACATCAAACTAGGGGGTCACTGCTTATGTCAACATGAAGCAAAGGCAGAAAGCTTTCAGAAGAGATTAGCCATCTTGGAGAAAAGACAGCCATGTAAAGATCAAACAACAAATGAAACATAATCAGCAATACACCACAGAAACTGAAACTCAGGTTTCCAGAATAAGAAGTGCATGAACAGTCACAGCAGCATATTTGGAAAATGTATCTTTAAGTTTAATATCATTCCTGAATTTCTGATGTGACACTGGCTTATATTCTGCTCCTGATAATTACAAGGCAAATCCAAATTGTCCTAATTTGATTAGTACAGAATGAATTCTAAGCAAGGAAAAATTCCAAATATTTATGAAAAGCTAACCAAAATGAAGCAAAGGTTGTAAAGGCTTATTTCATGGAAGTACAGCATTTGCAACAAATGCTGAGGGGTGGTATAAGAGGAGCAATCATTACTTAAACCGCAGGCTTATCATAAGTAGGGGAAACAGTTAATTGGTAAAGCATCTCCAACTAATGCAGCACCTTAAATATTGTTTGCCTATAATATCGGTGAATTCCTTAAAAACTAAAAAATTCATTTAAAATCAGGCATTTTCCTATGTTTGAGTCTATCTTTTACCAGATTCTTCTGAGGAATGACTCAACTTTGTTACTCTAACGCCAGTAATAGATTTCATGAAAGCATGTAAATATGTGGAACATATTACTTCTCGCACAACTACAAGATTTTCCTGTAACATCAAATCAAAGCAGTCAATATAACAACAATAATTATAATAATATTTACCTAAATTGAACTTCTTGAATAGGCACAGTGTTCCTTATGGCATTGTAGATATTTCTAAGCTGTTCTTCAAGCTGGTTGAGGTAGTCTTCACTGTCTGTCTGAACCACTAGTTCAGTGATTTCTCGAACTAATGCAGCACAACGGTATTGTAAGATACTTTTCCCTTCTAAGCGCATCTCCTGTTTCACCTGATGATATCAAGACACATGATGAAATTTCTTGAGAAATGTGTCTCTATAAATGTCTCACCACCTTATTAAACTGTACTGTACGAAAACAAAATTAAATCAGAGAAAAGAGTTCTCAATAATTCATGAACACAGAGTTTAAGTGTGAGTTTAAACATGGAGGACTCAAAGGAAGTGAAGTGCTTTGGAGGCCTGAGAAAGGACACAGAAAGGGATGGAACCATGGGGGTTGAAATCTAACAGGGTGGAAGAGATGGCTTTGTTCCTGGGCATGTTAAAGAGTGTGGGGAAGAAGAGGTCAGTGTTAATACGAGCAAATCTGAAAGCATAACAGTCCCAATAGCACTGCATGGATGTTAGAACTGGGTACTGAATGTAAAGGAGAGGAAGAATGTGGATGGCCTGGAAATGAAATGTCAGGATATGTGGTGTTAGGATGGTTGACTGTGGGAGAAATGACATTCTCAGAGAGCAGTGTGATAGTGACCACAGCCTAACTGACAGATTTAACCAGGGTGCATTATACTGGTTCAGTCTTTGGAGAGGATGATATATTCCTGAAGTTTGAGAGACAGCTACCAGAAGGAGAACTATACTTTCAATAATTATCAGTTTACCTATGTTTGTAACAAATCTCTATTTAATTTTTTCTTGTGATAATCTATAAAGTTTTGTCTTTAAGTAAATGTGACAAGTTCTAAGATGTAGGGAGAGAGCAAATACACGTCATAACATAAAATTAGGAAAGAAACTAATCTTACCCACCTTATACATAGCATTCTGGATATCTGACGAAGTAGGATTATATCTACGGTACATGGTTGGTGGAGGTTCACCGCAAGGAAACAGCTCTTCTCGTACATACTCTGCTATAGCCTCCTGCATCATTTTCACAGTAGACACACCTTGTCGTGTTAATTCATACATCTTTTGTAAAACTCGTGGATCCACCGGCTCTTTAGTTCTGAACTTGGTACTCTATAACAAAGGAAATAGTGCTGAAAACTTTAACAAATAAATCAGCTGAAACAGAAATATAATTAAGACATCATATCTTTTTAACTTGCTTATAGTACAATTAATGACCCCAAAATATATTTAGAAATACCATTTATCATTTAATTTTAAACTATCTATGTCACTCCCTGAATCAAATGATCCTACAGTTGTTTCATCTGGAAGACATACAGTGGATGTGGTAAATATTGTGGTGGTAAAGAACAGTTGAACATATTTTGCCAGCTAGTGGGATGCAAATTGAATGGTATTTTGCTGATACAATCAAAATACACATGATATGTACAGAAATACCTTAAATTATGGTGATGTGCTTTATCACTAACACAAACATTCTTTTAAACAATGAAAAAACATTTTTTTGGTCTGTTGCAAGTCAAATCACTGTCGTAAGTCAATCTAAGACCCAAATTCTAATGGGTTTCAAGTCCAAATATTGCATGTCAGAGCCATAACTTGAAACCCTGGTGTTTATTTCAAAAGCATCAAGGATGCCTAAACAGTTATATAAGCCAATATACATAAGCTCCAACTGTTCTTCAGTCAAAGAAAAGTACACATTAGACATGACTGACTCTATTCTATTCATCTTCCTAAATTGCCAATAATAAACATATGGTAGAAACATACTTTGGAATGTCTTTTTCTTTTTATGTCTATTGTTGCCCCAGAGTAACTTGAAATTTCCACTGTGCACTCAGCAGGAAGACTAGGTGCTGATTCTTGTTTTACCTGAAATATACAATTTTCTTGTTAAATTCCCTGAAATCCTTTCTTTTTGAATTTCTAAAATATCTACATATATAATCAAACTGATACTGAGGTGTTACATGACACCATCTGCAAGAGGTTACATCTCAAGCAATAAGTCACTTTCATCAAAGCTGTATTTTTTCAATAGTTAGAAAGGAGTAGTCTTAAATAGTACTCTCTAATATGAAAAGTTAATTATTTTCCTACTGCTGCAACTCCTTAAAGTTTCTGGAACTCTTTAAAGGGGGCCCTATCAATTCATATCCTTGATACCTATTCCCTTTGGGAACTCCCTCAAGAGAATGGCCATGGCAAAAGTCTCCATAACTGGTGAATTCCAATGCAATTTCTTAGCCTTTAGTGCCTCACCCTTAACAGGCCACTGGCAGAGGGCAACTTTAACACAGTGTTTTCCAACCTAGTACTTCTACCTTGGCCATACGGATGTACGATAATAATACTTATACATATAATGAACTCATCATTACCTTTAACTATAACAATCATAAATATGTGAATCCCTACAGAATAGAAAACTAATGATCACAGTTTACTCTGACAAAATAAATGACCATTTATTTTAGCATGTAATAATAACAGAAAAATGTGAGATGAAAATAAAAAAAAAAAAAATACAGAAAATTTCATTACAATAACATTCAGTATTACAGTAAGTGGCCCAATGAAAAAATTACATAAACAAGCAGAACAACAGCACATTATTGGCTTACCTAATGTAAAAGACTAACTGAAGGGTCCATGAGTACTATAAAATATGGAAAAACAAAACGTAGACAAGGAAAAGTTTTGTATAGTCTTAAAAATAGAAACAAGTAAGAGAAATATTAACACAAAAAGAAGTTTTACAATACTGAACTTACCAGTCCTAAAACTGGATGTCCTTTGTGCGTTGTAGGATCTGGAAGTCTCACATAATACCATGACTCTTGCACAAATCTCTTACAATAGTGAACTTACCAGTCCTAAAACTGGATGTCCCTTGTGTGATGTAGGATCTGGAAGTCTCACATAATACCATGACTCTCGCACAAATCTCTTTGAGTAGCGCTTGAAACTACTGATAATTTTCTTCTTCGCCAATTTTCTCATATGGTCAGTTGGCAGGGAGTCTATTGCCAATAAGGCATTAGGTACCTGTTAAACAGTCATTCAGACCTTATTCACGTAATACTAGTAACAATTAAATTGTCAAATTATTTCAATTTTCAAGTTGTATAAAGATATGGGTTTAAAGTACACAGGATGAATATATCCAAATTATATCTAACCTTGTGTTGTGGAAATTTCATGATATGAGTAACATAAATTTCAGCAGGACAATTCACTTTTTTTGTAACCTGGGATCGATTTCTGCTCTTTGGTGCAACTCCACTTTCCTGATAAAATAAGTAACAATAAATATATAATTCTATAAACAACTATGTGATTCAGCATGTTAGATCCTCCTCTAAGTGCAACTGATCAACATATAATACAATACAGATGAAAAGGACAAACATCATAAGATTTATAATTTTAATTTCATTGACAAGTTTTCTGTGTATATATGCATATAAAAATAACAAATCTGACCTGCTGTTCTCTGTGTTTACGCATCTGGTACTTTTCTTTGTGACGCCTATTAATATCTTGTCCTTGATGGCACATTAGGACCCAGCGCCCAACATGCATGAAGGGAACACCATCATACTCAATAGGCACTCCACATTTCCCAGTGTGAGACCAGTAGTGGATGCGACCTCTCTCAATGTTTGGTATATAATCTGCAATAAAAAACTTTCTAATGACTGTTTATTCCATTATAATTATGATCATCTTCATGGGTAATAATATCAGACAATTAATTGGTTTTATTCTACAAAAGCATAAAATACTCATCTGATTGCCTGAAGATGCAACAGCACAAGTGCTCTTCAAAGTACTGTACTTCAAAAATCACAGCAGAGTAGATCCAACATGTGAATGACTAGATAATGCCCACTTCTAAATGCAATGTATATCTATCAAATGTACTGATAAGAAGTGTCCAAAGGATTCTGTGAGGGAACACAACAATACTAGATGCTATAGACAATATATATCAATAAGTTTATTTGTATATCCCAGGAAGAGTTCTCTCTTTAAAGTTTTCTGGATCTGCCCAAGGCAAGCTAAACGTGTAAAGGGGGAATCCCGTAATATGGTGACTTTTCTTACCCCACATCTACAAACATGGCCTGTAGACAGGAAAACGTTGTAGTTCCCACGAAACGGATCCTCTACTACAGACAGATTACCACTCTTGCAACCCCCCCCACTTTCCTAAGAGCAGGGTTAGCCTTGTTTACATTACTGGGTGGCCCTAAAGTTGAGAAGAGACCCAACCCTTGGTAAAGTCTCTGGATGCCTTCAACTGAGCCCAGCACTCCCTCACCTGGTGCCTAACTTTGCCACAATTAAAACAGGCCTTAACCCTCTGACTCCTAGGGTCCTCTGGCAAGGGAGCCGTTTCAGGTGGGGTTACATTATTAATGGATTTTCCACTGCCCTTGAAACCCTTCGAAAGTCTCTCTGTACCAAGTTTGTGAGTCAGCACATACTGGTCCGCTAGCACCCCAGCCTTGTCAAGAGACTTCACTTCTCAATCAATTAGATAATTAAGCATTTCATGGGGTACATCATTCTTACATTCTTCAAGTATTATTAATTCTCTATGTTCCACAAACTCACAAACTTGTTCGGAGCATAGCCACTGAGTGCATAAATTGCCCATTTTGCGAAAATACTCTGCATAGGTCTGATCAGGACTCTTACTCTTAGCTCTAAATTTACGTCTGTAAGTTTCTGGAGATAACTCATAAACTTTCAGCATAACATCCTTCACGACCTCAAAATCAATACACTGGTCAATAATCAGTCACTAGACAACACAGCGTATGCGGTCTAAGCCTTACCTACAAGGACAGATTGTAGGAAAATCGACCAAGATGACTTTGGCCAAGAGAGCTGATTAGCCACTAGAACCATATCATCGTTGAACAACAACTGACTCTCTTCCCAGGCCCTCTCATCCACAACAGACTGCACACTCGCCCCTCTCTCCAAAACTCTTGCATTTACCTCCCTATCCACCCCATCCACATACAAACTAGTCTTCACCAGCTTGAGGTTACACCATGAGTGAAAATCTAACTTTGACGAGGCCATATTTTTGCAAGTATAGCTTCTTCAAAGAACTCCTCACTCCAAGGGAGTCTGCATTCCCAGCTGCTAGAAATAGCTCATTCTTGAGCTGCAGGAGCCTTTAGAAGGGTCCTGGGTAACACTAGGACTCTTTCACTGAAAGTAGGTCCTTTGGTAACGATAGATATATAACTTGATGTTGAGGGCTTTAATGACTCCTGGCAGTTGAAGATCATGACGACCAAATCAACCAGCACATGACATTGACGCACTAGAGTTGCTTTCTCCTCCTCATCGCACTCCCAAAGCAAAGCCCACTCCTCCCCCTCCACAAACAAACCCTCTCTTCCAAATTCTTCACCTCCCCACAACCTTTCCCGCCGGTGTACCACCGAGAGAGAGAGTATCGTCGCTTGCATTATGATACCTACCAGAACGTTTTGCTGGTACACTAAGTAACAAGTCTTATGAGGAATTGCATTGAGAATTAGAGATTTAAGATAGCTATAAAGTAATTCATAAAATACGACGTAGACAGAATGCAGGGCTGACAAGATGATTCTCGCAAGAAGTAAATCTTATCAGAGCCAAGTAGACGATATATTTATTAGCTTAGAAAAGAGAAGTTTAGGAGGTGATCTAACGCAGGTACTCAAAATGACCAATGGCTTTCGTGATCACGACTTGAGCAGTTACATCAGGTTTGATGCGTTTACTTTCACTTGCTGTAATGGGTAGTAGATGTATAACCCTTCATTTCAGACACCCTAGGGATATATGAAGCCCTAAGGTTGTGAAACTCTAGGTAGAATGCACAACCCTAGTTAGGATGTATAACCCTAGGTAGGATGTAAAACCTTAGCTTGGATGTAAGGCCCTAGCTAGGATGTACAACCCCAAATAGGATGTACACCCCAGCTAGGATGTACAACCCTAGCTAGGATGTAAAACCCTAGCTAGAATGTACAACCCAAGCTAGGATGTACAATTCTAATTAGGATATCCAACCCTAGCTAATATGTACAACCCAAGATAGGATGTACAACCTTAGGATGTGAAATTCTCCTTTTCGTTGATGAAAACATAGGCAGAATTGGAAAATAGCGGTGAATGATTTAGAAATAGAGATAGAAGGATATGTGGTACAATGAAATCATGTGAGGCGCAATATGGACGAAAACACCAATTAAGGCATCATGGCAATTTAAGACATAC
>JAUTXX010080887.1:0-16993 GCA_032273605.1 Panulirus laevicauda
CATTTCGTACAGTAAGCTGTGATCCACCCCGTGTACCACCCTGTCTGATGCACCCCGTGTATCACCCTGTGTGATCCACCCTCGTGTGAATGATCCACCCCTTGTCTTCCCTACCCCTGTGTTCCATTCCATGTGGTCCTACCCCCTGTGATCCACCCTGTGTGACCCATCCCGTAATATCTACCCCCCTGTGTTCTACACGGTGATCCACCCCGTGTGACCTACCCTGTGTGATTCACCCCTTAACACCCACCCCGTGTCATCCACAACCCCTCTGCTCACCTTTGAATTTCTTCAGGTCAGGTCATGGCGAGGCGAACAGTTGACTGTGGTCCAAGCTCCGTCATCATCATCACCACCACCACCTTCACCTCGTCACCTTCTACCGGCGCTCGTCGCTAGGGAGCCCCTAGCGACGTGTGTACCTCGTTACTATAAGTCAACTGAGACACATGCTCTCGCGTCTATCTAAATGATGGCCAGTTGGCCCTCGTCACTGACAAGCCATTTACCACAAGGTCAAGAACTTCAAAGACCATATCCACAAGTTAGGGTCACACACCAGTCCTAACCTAGTGGCGAACACAAGTTTCTTGTGCGTTATATACAGGTGTTACCGGTCTCTGCCTGCATGAGGTTACACCGAGAGTGAAAAGCCACTTTGGCGAGTCTGTGCCATTAGGAGTCTAGCTAGACTCGTCAAAGAATTTTGCTTTCTCCATTGAAGTCTACCGTACCCTGCTACTGGATGTCGCGCACCCTTGGCCTGAAGGAACCTGAAGAAATGTCTATGGTAACACCAGGACTCTCATAAAAATTGGTCCTTGTGCAGTTATAGATAACTGTATGGGAACTTCATGGCGTTAGCAGAAAAGTAGGCAGGGCGTTACTTTCTAATAAGTCTGGGAAGTTAAAGATAAACGCAGAGAGATCCACCAAACCTTCCAACTCTGCAAATACAGGTTCGCCATATCACAAAACCGCTCAAAACTTACTTGTTCTGCACTGATCCCACAAAGAAGCAAATACACAATCATCGCACCTCTTGACCTGTGTTCCGGTCCGATACAAGTGGTCAGCTTACTGACCGCTGCGGGAGACCCATAAGGTAACCCTTTGCCAAGTAGGTTTGAGTATATTTAGTAACCTCGTGCTCGAGACCCATAAAAGAACAGCCTAACCCAATCTGGCCGTTCATCCCACTTTTGCTCTTAGTTGATAAATGGGCTCCTGTGGTAAGCCGCGGTGTATAAGTACTACCTACCTCGTTACGGGTATTTACGATGATATTTTTGCCAAATGGCAGGGCTAACGCGCAGAAATCGTCACAGGAAAATATAGTTACGCAAAACGAGTCGTGTAAGTTAGGCGAAGTATATTACTGTGAAGTATATTATTATGAGACGGAGAAACTACATGTCCGTGGGCTGGATTACTACTAGTAGCCCAGGCTGGATGAGGCAGAGAGAGAAAAGACAACTACCCTGGCCACAGGAGTGCCACTTGACAGCTACAAGAGTGCAGGCTCAATGTCCTTCCCGATACTACCCACTATCTACCGAGAGAGGAAAAATAGAGTTCATCTACCGTTTATTACTAGGCTACAGACCCACCGGTGTAACGAGTCTACGGGTGGCTATATAAGGGTCAGGCCCCCGGGGGTAACCCACGCCACGTTTGCTAGGATGCGTCGCTTCTGTTGCACTTTCATCAGACGTTCTGCTTTCTTCCAAATTCCACTTGAGAACCATCCTACAAACGTAGAGAGATACGATACAGACATTGGTATGGTCTGAGTATGAGTATGTGTGTGCATAAATATAAAGGAGTAAAGACATGACACTTAAATAACAAAGTTAGTAGACTGGATAACAGGAATGTAAAACTCCCTCCTCCCGTAGCATACAAATAGTAATAGCATACTGTACTCACACACTTTAAAGGCAACTTGATGGCATAGAAAGTTTAGGGAACTGTGTCCCACGGGTCTAAAACTTTCTCCCCGTAGTGAAAAGAAAGATAGGTAAAGATACACAGAAAAGATTAGGGTGGAGGAGCAGAGATGCTTAAAAACGAATATAGTATTATGGACAAGGCGGGTGTTAATCCAAACATTTTCACAAATTTAAATGAAAGAGAAATGATATTTTCACTTTTTTTTTGTATTTCTGCTTCCTAACAAATGCCTCTATCTCACATCAGCAATTGATAAGCCTTATTCTTCTCTTAGCGTGCCTTTTTCATAAGCTTATTGTATGATCTTATACCTTTTCTTTCTCACTCACTTCATCCTTGACTGCAAGGATCTTAACTGCATGTCCCTAAACCTTTCTTCCATCTCATTTAAGTACCTTTTTTCTTTAGTTAATGAGTGGCCTTCCTTTGATCACCCTTTTGTGAAATACTTCTATCTAAATCTCTCACTTCTGAAAATACATTTCATTCTACTTTCCTTAATTTGAACCCACAAAGTAGCAAAGGCACACATAACATACTGTGCTTTTTCATGTGGACCTGAAAATCATGACGAATCATAATTCAAGTGTTCACCATCCATTATACCATGCTGTAATCCAAAATTACAGTCGATAACTGCTTTGTTTGTCATGAGCACTGATTAGCTTTAAACTTGAATTGGCTTTCTCAATAATCAAAACCATCTTTACTTCTCTTCTCTCTCATTTCCTGTTACCTTACAGTAGAGATCTTACCTTTACTTTCTCCACCCCTTTTAGTCATGTTAGTTATGACTAAGAATCTAACCTTATTAAATTACTTCTTTTGGACTTATCTTTCATCATCTATTTAGTAATCTCTTATCATCTCTTTCATCATCTATTTAGTAATCTCTTATCGTCATCTGATGACATTTTCTCATCATTCTAACCCATAATAACTGCAAACTGTTTGCTGCATAACTTTCCTTGCAAGTATTACCTGGCTCGGCCTGCAAGTTGTTACTCCACAAATAAAAAGACACTTTTAATGAGGCTGTATCATTGGAAAATGCTCTCATCAAAGAACTTCTCACTCCAAAGGAGTCTACATATCCCAGTTACTGGAAATAGCATAGCCTTGGGCTGCAAGAGCCTCTAGAAAGATACTGGGTAACAGCAGTACTTTTCATAAAAATTGGTCAAAGGGTAATTACATATAGAATAAATAGAAATAATCTCCCATACATTGCTTCAGTCATGTCATACACAATCAGTCACGAATTACTTTGATCTGTCCTGTTTCTGTCCATTCATTCCTGTCAACATCCAATTATCATGTCTATTTATTTTTGTTTAATCAAAGTTAATCACATCAGTATCACTTTTATAGTACATCCATGGCTTATCAGTCCTTTGAAACCCCTCTGTATTCCATGCTTCTGCCCATGATACAGCATTCTCTCCTATGTTTTAACTGTCAGAAACAATGCTCATGTTGCTCATCAGTACAGGTACTGAAATCTTTGCTCAGGATGCTCTGTGGAAAATCCCTTTTAAAATGTGACAATAATTAGAGGAACACATGTATCTCTGCTTTCTTTAACCTGGGAGTTATGAAAAGTTTAATGAGAGATTCCATCATTTATTGAAGGATTTTATATTTATAATATTTTTACAATAATACTTTACATCTACCATCAGCTTCAAATACAAAGGTAAACTGGAATGAATATAATGACACTCAATGTCATTCACTTCACATTCTTTATAACATACTTTTAGTTCAAAAATAAGTTTGGGCTCAATACAGAATGGAAATTAGGAATAATTGCTATCTATGGTGATATACAGAATGTGTAAACCAATACGGTTTATGACAACTGAATATATGATGTACTGAACCAAGGTATCTCCCTGATATAGATGTGAGTAAATGAATTGCTGACAGACTTAAAGATCTAATGAACACATGGGTCATACTTATTAAAATGAAGCATGGAGGATGCCATCAAATGCTTCAAAGATTCCTTGAGCAACATCTGTGGCTCTTGACTTCAGAGACAACTGGAAGAAAAACGTACAATTAAAACATCAGTGACACAAGTAAAACAACAATCTTACTGAAATGCTGACAAATGCAGCATTACAAAACTAACACACAGCAATCTCATCTAGTGTATGACTTAGCCAGACCAATTTACTGCAAAGTCATAAAGTGTAAGTTTATGGTGGTAAAATTTTTACTTTGCTATATCTCCAAGGAAATACATTACAAAGTAGAGCATGCCAGTCACAGGATCGGCTACTCTGCTGAATAGTTCCATGATGCCTCAGTTAATCATATCAATGAAAACTTGAACTATCATAGTAATGGAAGATCTATTTCTCAAATTTATTTAATTACTATAATTTCAGTCTCAAATGGATCTGATTTATCTCCTACACAGCCCATAAAACTGTAATTTCTGATACACTTTCAACTATGTAACTGATTAATAAGCAAAACAAAGTTATGCTGACTAAAAAGACCTTAACTTTTTCATACGAACTATATATCAATAATCTGTCTCATGTGGTCACAGAAAAATTCATTTATAATTACTCAAAGAACTCTTGCTAAAACATCAAATATGATATACGTGTCAGAAGTGGAAAGAACATGGAAAAGGGCAACACTATAGAAGGAGGTGGAAGGATAGCATCAAAAATGCTTTGAACACTCAGAGCCTGAATATACAAGGTGTGAGGCATGCAAAGGATAAAATGAATTCAAGCAATATGGTATATGGGGGACAATGTACTGCCAATAGGCCAAACCAGAGCATATGAAGCAGTCGGAGGAAACCATGGAAAGGTCTGTGGAGCCTAGCTATGGATAGGGTTCTGGTTTTGGTATATTATAATTGACAGGTAGTGACAGCTAGTTAGAGGATGTGAACGAATGAGGCCATTTCTTTGTTTGCTCCTGGTGCTACCTTGCTAATGAAAAAAATGGCAAACGTATTAAAAAATATATATATATTTTCTTTATAACTGCTTGCCATTCCTGCATTAGCGAGGTAGCACCAAGAACAGATGAAGTCTGAGCCTTCGAGGAGGATGAGCACTCACCTGGCTCTTTCTTCTGTACCACCTTTTAGAACCTTAAATACAAGATGGGAAGATTTCCTGCATCCTGCTCCCACCACTTTTAGTTGCCTTTTATGACATGCAAGGAATACAGTGGAAGAATTTTTCTTCCCTATCTTTGGGAAAAATATATCAATATATATCTTATCTACTCAAGACCAATTTCTATAAAAAAAGTCCTGATGTTATCCATGACCTTTCTAAAGGCTGTGCTACTTTTGGTATTGGGGAAATATAGACTCCTTTGGAGTGAAAAGATTTCTAATGAAACTGTACTACCAATGATACAGTCTTGCCAAAGGTTACTTTTCACTTGCGGTTTATACCCAGAATGTAATTTAAAATCAACATCAGCACCATTTTTAAAACCCAAAATGACAAGTTACATACCACAATGGTAGTATTGCCAGGCTGTACTTTGAGTTCTGTTAGCACCCAAATGCCATTGGTCAGCTTAATGGACTGGTAGAGCATGTCTTGACCCTCCACATTACGCTTGGCGATTGTGAAAATATTGCAATTCTGCAACTTGTTAGATATTCCATCTGGAAAAAATATGCAGTTATGCAAAGTTTACTAATGATTATTTGTGAAGTTAGATACAACTTAATTTAAAAGAGATTATTATTATTATTGTACTCTGGCATGCTTCCCTTGCAGATAAAAAGTTTAAAGATAATACAACAATTAGTTGTATACTCAAGCAAATGTAATAAGCTCAAGTGCCTGTTATCAAAACATTTCAAATTTGTTCTTATTTTCTTACCTTATAAACTAAAACTATATGAAAATGCACCTACTTTATGGATGCTACCTTTATAGTAATTATGTTGATATTTTCATCCACTTGTGAGCATTCTTCAAATAGCAAAATAATTGATACAACAGCAAATCTATTACTTTATATTTCATGCCACATGATTTTTTGTATTCATTCTACATGACTATCAATTAATGCTCAAACAAATGAAAACAACATGACATGGGATTCATTGACAAATTAAGCTGGCACAAATTTCATGAACTAGTCATTAAATAGGAGATTCTCAATGTGATCCTCAGTACCCTATTCAAAAGATGATAAGCAATCATGTTAAATTCAGACAAAGTACAGTTACTACTCAACAAATGGTTAGAATTTCTGGATCCCAAAGTTCATCTTCTACGCAAAAATAACAAAGGCAAATTATACATCACAAAGCATATACATATAGCAACATTAAGAAAAATACTTCTCATTATAGAGCAGGCTTGCCAAAGAGAATCTTTTCTGAAAATCTTTGAACTGCATTCTTCATATTCCATTTCAAACCTGCATGATAAACATTCACTTATTACCACTTCAACTTATGCTGCATCAGTACCCTTGTTTAGTATGCCATCATCTCCATATAGTTCTTTAAATGAGTTTTTCTATCCCTTACAAACATCATTCTTGGTAGCAAGAAATGTACCAGACTTATCTATTAAACACCTCAGACAAACATCCTTTCTGCAAGAAGTTACTTCCCTTCAACAAACTTGATACCATAATCTCCCTGACATTCCTATTTATCCTCTTTCTGCTATGCTTCATTGCTTTCTTTTCATTTATAGAACTACATATTCTAAACTATTCAATGAACATTTACAAATCATTTTCCAAATGTTTAACTTCCCTTCATTAATCATCCCAACTTCTCTCTCTCCTACTTTACTGAACCATACATATTCACTGGTACTTCTCAAAAAAAGCTGTGGCCATGATGAATATGTTGGAAATGAGTCAATTTCCATCAAGAATACAAATTCACAAAAAAGGGAATGCTGTCCTCAATCATCCTTATTTGCTCCCATAAACACAAAAGGATCATAAAATTCCTATTCAGTCAAACTCTTCAATATGCATTAATGCAGCGGATCTACAGGTATTTTCTTCAGCAAGATTCCCAAAGCATTCTATTAAAAACATAAATTGTATATACTGTACCATATTTGCTGCCATAATCAAAATACATGGATCCTAAAATCCCTTTTTAAGTCACATTCTACAGTATACATCAATGCATTCTCTTTGGCAAGATTCCCAAAGCATTATGCTAAAAACCTATACTGTATCTGTTCCAGTCAAACATCATTGTTCAGTCTGTATAAAGTGCCTTCCCTAAAGTCTAAAGATAATGACTCCTAAAGTAGTATAAAACAAGAATGAAAATACTCAGTTCAGTGTGCTATACAGCACTTAGGCCTAGAAGTGAACAGAGAACTGAGCTGGTCAGACCTTCAGAATACAGCAGCAAGCAGCTTCGGAGTTTAGCAGCTTGGTGAACACTGGGTAAATATTGTTCCTAAACACACCGAGTTGTGGCAACTAACTTTCAAAAAGGGTTCATGCTATGTAATACTGAGAACTAAAAACAAACCTCTTTACATAATAAAAATAAATTGACATAATATTAGAACTTGGAACAGGATGGATGGTAATCCAGGGTACAAGGAACTATATTTACCCGTTGTTAAGCCATCTGTGGATAAGATACACATTTCTGTAAGTAGATGAACATAATAAAAACACATTTGGATTAAATGCTTACATTAAAGAAATTACAAAAGCAAATTCATATAACTACTACATGTTCATATCTGAAGTGTGGTTGCTCCTAAATATGTCCCAAGAGGTACATGCATAGACAAGCAGCACCAAATATCCCATACAAATGTGGGACAATAACCTGACAGCTAATAAAAGGGTCATACACCACCAAAATCCTTCTTACCCTCCAATGATACACTCTCATTACCACGGCCTTACCAACCAACCAAGCAAACAATTTCAGTTCTTTTGCCATACATGCCGAGATATCTATTTTGAGTTCCAATAATCATTTATTTTCATCATTTCACTAATTCTGCTCCTATCTACATGGTAAAAGATTTGTGCATGCTGCCTCTCCTACTAAGACTACATGTACCTTTAAAAATAATGAATATCTGTAGAAATCTGGTTTCCATCCTTAATTCTAACGAGATGACAAAAACAACTAATTTTTTATGGTTTAAATTTTGCAATAACTAATCTGTACTGTACTCACTGTTTGTGTTTCCAAGTCCCAAGTTTTATGACTACTGTGAAGAGCTTCCTTACAATACAGCAAGACCAAGCCAACCTTTCAAGCATATTTGGGAGCAACCAACTTCCAAAAAAAAAAAGATCATCTCCTGAATCGAACATCTGCAAGATCTTTAATATCTAGCAAGATGGCCCAAACCATACTAAATCAATACTCTTACTGGGATGACCTTGTGAATCTTTACACTTCAATAACTGATTCAAAACAGACTAGAATTTTTTATCCTTACCAATAGTTCTTTCACCTTACTAAGTGAGCAGCACAAATATAACTTTATCTCATTACTCCATTGTCTATCCAAACCATATTCTAATCTAATACACATGATATTCTTGCAAATACCAAACACTTGTAATTCATATGCATATTCTGATTATTAATACTTAGTCCATTGATATCAGTGTACATATACTCCCATGATGTACAGTTTGGTTGCTAGTGGGTGCATTAAAAAGAAATGAAAACATGTGGAACTAAAGGTAATGTGCTGCAAGCTAATGCTTCACTAAAGGTAATGTGTTGCAAACTAATGCTTCTGACAGAGAATGTAATCACGAGGGAAATCATTTGATAAGTTGTTCTAGCTTTAATTTCTAAGACAAAACTTTTCCCTAAACAAGCAGGGATTATTATGCCAAAAGGTGAGGTATGTCCATTGCACTAAATATTTCAGCAATCAGTCAAAAGAGAGAAGTAATCTAAAAAAATAATATAAATTATCAACATCGCTGAACTACTACCTACCTAAACTAATTACATAAGTAATCTAATTAAGTAGTCAATCACCAATCTGACTACATACCACCACTGGATGTCTATAAATAACTGAAGATTAACTACCCATGCATCTAGAAACAAATTGCCTACCTGCATTCATGTTAATATTTTCAATATTAAACTGAACTTCATTTTGGCTAGGAATGTCTTTCCACGTAGAGAGAAACACCCGCTTGTCCATTGCTCCATCCTCACAAAAGAAGACATGCATGGGCATCACCGTTGCAAAGTAGAATACGTCCACATTATTCTTTATGGCCACCTGTTGACAAAAGTGTTTCAGACTTAAAATTAAGAAAAAATTATATGCTTAAAGCACACAAAAACATTAATAATCACTAGAAAGCATGATATTTCATAATAATTATCACTAAAACCAAAATCTCACATGAAGCAGCAGGTTAACCTGACAACTGGAAACTGATTTGCATAATGCTAACACAAAAAAAAAAAGCAAGTAGAATGACTTAAATATATGTTCATGCTGAAAGATGATACTGAAAAGAGAGTTCAGGGATGAGAGGAAGCCTGGTGGAATGGGAATATGGTGTATGTGAAAGAGGATGCACACTAGCCTTGTGTACAAATGGCTCTATGGAGGAAGGATATGTATGGAAAAACTACAGAAAGAAGTCAAGGGTGTAAATCGTTATAGGTGCAAAAGGTCAAATAAGCAAAGTGTTAGGAGAGGATTAGGACTACGGTGGGTCTGAGGTGTTAAATGTCTAGATTTAGAGGAGTTGGGCTGTAAAGTGTTAAGGAAAGGTCTATACAGGACTTGAGGCCTAGGACAGTAGATGACCTATGATGTTAAGGATCTGGGTATGAAAGGCACCGAGTGTAAAGGGTCTAAGGCATGGGGAGTCCAGGGCATGGAGAACTTGCATTGTGAAAGATTGCAGGTGGGTCAGGGTTGCAGTGTGCAATGGAAGTTAACAATCTACAGCATGGGAAAAGAATTAGGTGAGATGGGCTATGACATAAAAGTACAATGGATTGAGATGGATATATTCGTGGTTCCATTATACATGACATTTAGAAAACAGATGTGTGAAAAGGAGACCACTGTTTGTCTGATCCTAAGGCAACCTCACTTGGGCAATAAAAGCATCTGCATATGTTTGACAATAGGGTAGAAGATGTAAGGTGTTTGAGCTGGAGAGATATGCAAAGTGAGGGAGGCATGGCAGGTGGTTTGGTGAACAGAGAAGAGGTGAAAGCCTTGTAAGATGAAATGTAGTAAGATGTTTGGGTTGGGGAGATATGCAAAGTGGTTTGAAAAGTGGTGAAAGCCTTATGCACGATGAAATATGGCAAGGCAGTTGTAGTGGAATGTATTAGCTAAATTTCTTATGGAGGCTGTTGAATGATTAATAAGGATTTTCAATGAATGTATGGATCTTAATGAGGTGCCTGAGGACTGGCAGAATGCAGGTATAGTGCCACTATATACAGATTATCAGGTTGGGGAAGACCAATGCCATTTCAAAATGCAGGTATAGTGCCATTATATATAGATTATCAGGTTGGGGAAGACCAATGCCATTTCAAGAGAGGTAGATGTGTGGATCAGGTCTTTGCAGTGAAGCTGTGAAAGAAAAATGATTAGAGAAACTGAAGGATTTTAATGAGGTATTTGTGGATCTGGAGAAAGCATATGATAGGGTTTATAATCATGCTTTGTGGAAGGCATTATGAATATACGGTGTGGGAGGAAAGCTATTTTAAGCAATGAGGAGTTTTTATCAATATAGTAAGGTGTTTGTACAAGTAGGCAGAAGGATGTTTGAGTGGTTCTAGGTGAAATGTAGTCTGCAGCAGGAGTGTGTGATGTCACCATGTTTAATCTATTTACAGATAGGTTGGTGAGGGAGGTGAATGCAAGGGTCCTGGAGAGAGGGGCAGGTACACACTCTGTAGGAAGTGAGAGGGGCCTGGGAAATGAGGTATACATGGGGTGATGTGCTGTCAATGTACTGAGCCTGGGCATATGAGGTGGTTGGGGGAAACCATGGACAGGTCAGTGGGGCCCAGATGTGGATAGGGGATTCAGGTCTTAACACCAAATTAGGTCACTTCCTTATCTGTTCTTGGTGCTACCTCAATTGCGAAGGAAATGGCTAATGTCTACCTATCTAAATATCTATATGAAAAAATATTCATGCATTATGATTATTGTAATCATTGACATTTCTATATGTGTGTATGTGTTACACAAAAATAATGTGAATCAAATATCAATAAAGCAAATTTCAATCTCAACATTTCCTGTTTATTTCCAAGAAGACTTTGATGAAAATTATTTCCGTATGTTCCTACCTGTAAGTTTGTAAGAGGATCCATGCGCTGGACAGGACCACTAGTACTGATACCAAGGCTCACATCTACTGACTGATTCGGGGCAACAGGAGCAGGAACATTGAGTGGTGCAGCTGGTGTGACACCAAAACTGTTCTTATTAAGCTGAATTGCAAATCCTGTAATTGGTTGCATGGCTTTGTTGTGCAAAGTCATATCCATGGAGACAACCCCATTCCTGAAAAAGAAATATCAAAATATATCTAGGGTATATCCCTGGGGATAGGGTAAAAAGAATACTTCGCACGTATTCCCCAGCGGGAGCTGGGGGCTAGAAACCTTCCCCTTCTTGTATTCAACTTTCTAAAAGGAGGGAGGGGAATATTCAGGAATGATACAATAAAAAACAGGTGCCGACATGCAGTCTTCCTTTCAAAACATTCACATTATAGTCAGTGAATGATAAGTTAAATCATACTTCTCATTTATGTTTTTACACAACTGTTTTCAACAGGTTCTTAGCTAACTAGAAACTAATAATACTTCATATACTCAGAAAAGTAATGACATTTTGTTTGTATAAATGGAAGTAATACACTGATTACAAATGCTGGGGATCCACAGGAGGCTAAAATCATCTTCAGCTTAAAAAATATTCAACTTATACTAGGTGAATGACAGCCAACTGTATTTTTGATAGTCATCCTCATTTTTCATATAATTTTGCTTCACACTGCTCTTCGGTAGCTCCTTATCTAATGCATGAAATTATAATCATCTCTATATTCAGAAATGTGCTGGAGAAACAGCTGAAAGAGAATTCTTAGCTATGACTTTACCACATATTCTTCTTTCCGAACTAATTCGCAATTCAATCCTGCTTTCCATAAGTTTATCAATCTATATAAAAACAAACACTTACTTGCGTGAGAATGTGCCCGTAATCTCCATCCCTTTTCCACGATTAGCAGGCAGCCAGACCTGCTTGGATACAGAATATACTGGTGCAGAGGATGATGCAATACCAAAGATGTCACCCAAAAGACCTGGTCATGAAAGCAAATCATGGAAAAGATGTAAAACATATATGTGATATCATTCACATTACATTTTCTCATAAATGTTGAAGAGCATGAAAAATTATCAAATACTGGGCTTTTAACTCCAAAGTTTAACTGTCAGATTTTATAAAAGGGAGCATATTATGTCTAGAAAAAAAGATAATAAGCAGCTTTTGAGAAAAATATTAAATTATATACTGTAACATGTATCTTTAGAACTATGAGATAGGGAGTGACAATTTAGAATATACAAAACTGGTTATGTTTGTATGTTAAAAAAAATCTTGATGTGCTTGTACATATATTAATGTCATGCTATAAATCACAATAAATCCTTAGTACCTGTGTCACCTTAACAGCATTACATGTAAAGAAGAAAGATGAATATAAATAATAAGTCAAAATACTGTGTGTAAGCATATCACAAGGAATCTGCTTAATACAATGTAAAGCATATATTTTATCTAATTACTTTTCTTACTAAGTGAAATACATTATAAGTATTATTCTGAGACTACTGATGGAAATTACATCTAATACTGTACTGAAGTTTCATGCTAAATGTGTACTATGTGCGTGCTTTAGAAATATATGTTCAGAGAAAGACAGTACTTCCCACTATAATACTTTGTCAAGAAGCATGATAAAATGAGCATACATTGCCTAACAATCTAAATCTCATTTGCCATATATAGTTTAGGGCAATTCAGGGGGGGAGGAACTGGTCTGGGCTGTCATTAATTTGCTATAAAAAAATCAATGTGATATAGCACTGCATATACTCTGTTATGCACAACCATACCTGCAGATGATGTTGTAGATGCAGTCACCGGTGGGATACCTGGGGCTGGACTACTTCCACCCTCAGCTCCACTTCCTCCCAGCAAGGAATCTAGACCCCCACCCAGGAGGTCCAAAGTACCACCAGAGAAAGCTTTGATGGGAACAGGAGGAACAGCCATTGATTAAAGGTACATGTGTGTTCCTATAATTTTGTACATTAACAACAATTTTGCCTTTGTCGCTAAAACCTACCTACATTAAAGACTAAACAGTCAAGTAAACTTTTCACTTTATGGCAAGTTGCTTAAATTTCAACTGCTTGCAGGCTGATGACACAGGCTGTTTTAGAAAAAAATTTCACTTAATTGGAGGCCAAAGATACAAGTTATGGCATGAAGCAAACAGTTTTGTATTTCTTGATTAACAAAAACTTTTCTATCATTAGGCTGCTACAGATACATGGCTATCTATAGAGCATTTCTTTGCTACCTATTTTCAAATGAATTTCTGGAGATGTATGAAGACAAACAAAAAAGTGACAGAAAGGCAGTGTCCTAAGCTTTGCTTTTAGTGAGAGATGGGAGGTACCTTGCTTTCTTCCCCTAATAAGTATAAAATAATTCTAGAATACTGCTGGAATAAAACTGTTATGTAAACTTACATTTTTTCTAATTCCTGGTGGAAACACATTAAGCTTCATTCATATAAGAAAGAAGGTAAACTATTTTACAAGATATAAAGACAAAGTAATCCATGATTTGGGAAAAAATAATCAATCATGTAAGAATAACTAATACATGGGGTTCCAGCTGAGTGGGTTTGTGGTTACTGCAAGGGGATGATTTCAGAGGTGTGAAGAACTTTGTGATGCATCCTGTGTCATCATCCAGCAAAAGGATTGCATGAGAGTCTTTTCTTAAAAGATACAAATACGATGACCTGCTGGTCATTTTCAATATAGCTAAGTTCTCTAAAATATACTTTATACAAGCAAAGAAGTACCAGTAAAGTGTTCTAAATATTCTATGGAAGTCTATGTCTGCTATTTTGAGTTTACATCATATACCTTTTCTCCTAAGAATTACACAATATAATAAAAAACTGAAAAACCTTAACTTCAAAGTATTCTTATCCTCTTATCCTTACAATGCACTAAAAAGACTTAAGGTACCAAATGGACATAAACAGGCACTAAAGGTAACATTTTTTGTAATATTGCAATAATACATCCTGGAGTTAAAGGAAATACAAATATGATTAATCCCGAGTTTGGTATGATTTGAAATACAATACACTAAGTTGGTCAATCCTAAATTCAGTTTACATAGAAAGATTCTATGAAATATTGATAAAGAGAAAAAAAAATCCTGCTATATAATTTACCAGGCTGTGCTGCTGGCACAACTGGGGGAGCATTAATATCCATGTTGAGAAGGTCTGGGATGAGGGAGTCCTGATTCGGGATGACAGTAGGCTGCTGTTGTTGCTGCTCTCCAGCAGATTCATTATCACTTCCACCTGACGACTAATAAAAACAGTGGGCTAGCCAGTGATTCAAACTAACCAGCTGTTGTATACGTATATGCATTTGCTAGCTTTTCCACATTAGCAGAGTAGCATTAGGAACAGATGAGAAAGTCTTGAACATGAAAATCCTTGGCTCCTTCTGTTCCTGCTTTTACACAGGGATAAAACAGTACAGAAGGAGATCTAGCCCCCTGCTTCAGGTTCTCAAACAATTCCCTCCTGCTTCCCTCCTCCAGCCTAATCTTATCAAAGCTAACTGAAACAAGTTGTTGTCATTTAATCTATCATAATCATATATTAGGGGGGAAACTGTCCAAGGGGAAATGATGCAGGGAGAACTCGTTAGAGGGAACAGTCATGATACACCTGCCCTTCTTCAAAATGCATGGCATGTGCAGATAGTATAATTTCTCCTCTATCCTTGGAATGATATTTATTTTTTATTTATTTTGCTTTGTCGCTGTCTCCCGCGTTAGCGAGGTAGCGCAAGGAAACAGACGAAAGAATGGCCCAACCCACCCACCTTCGAGGAGGATGAGCACTCCCCGCGTGACTCTTTCTTCTGTTTCCCCTTTTAGAAAGTTAAAATACAAGGGGGGGAGGGTTTCTACCCCCCCGCTCCCGTCCCCTTTAGTCACCTTCTACGACACGTGAGGAATGCGTGGGAAGTATGAGAAATAGTAATCATGAAAAAAAAGGAAAGCAAAGAAGCATGCGAGATAAGTCTTCACACAGTTTAAGTTACAAACCCAATTATTTGTTGACTTTAGATAATATTCCTGAATATATCAGCACATATGGGGAGAATACTGATATTTTGATATTCTCACAAATTCTGTTGGTTTGGTCAGAAGCAGATGTTCTGAAATAGTAAGCATTTGGTACCTGATTTCCTCTGGCTTCCAGTGCTGTAGACTCACTCACTTAGAGGCTTCATCTAATGTTGCTGGAAATTCATGGGTTAAGGATATGCATTAGTAGTCGGTAGGCAGCCAATGACCAGGGAGGTAAATTATTACCAGTACTACCCACCTGAGTCTAGGGAGGGTTAGTGACGTAGTGAACCAGTACTTCAAGTTTCACTCCTTTTACCCAAATAGCTGTTTTTTCTTTCTGCCTCACCCACACATGGACTACTGGCACTCTGACCACAAACATACAATCTCTCCGTCACACATAACACATAGCTTATTCTCTGTAATTCTAGATTTTCCTATGTGCTAGCAATGCCTTTTGGCAAAATGATAGGAGCAGTAAATGTAAGTAGTTGGTAGGAACATTTAAGCAGGTGCATTAGGTAGAAGTAGTGAGTAGGAACATTTGGCAAGAGCATTAAGTAAAAGTAGTTAGTAGGAACATTAGGTAGGAGCCTCTGCAAACACTGCATTAAAGTTCCCTATGTCAGTGGCCTGTTAAGGGCGAGGCACTAAAGGACTGTATGGACTTATTTTACATCAAAGGATCAGAAGAACTCTATGGACTTATTTTACATCAAAGGATCAGATGCGAAGTTAATGATGATTGATGGAGAGACAGTTATGCTACTTGTACTACTAGAGTTATGCTACTTGTACTACTAAAGTAGAATATTTTTTAAGATGACTGATTTTTTTTTCATACCCTCTTGACATGATGCTCAAAACTGAATGTTGACACAAGGTGTACAATCCTGGGACATTAATGAAGACTTTCCAAACCAAAGATTATACTTTAGAGTATAATAAGTATATAAGAAACCATTAATAACTTCAAATGGCTCATTCCTTGGAATTCATCCTTCTTGTAGGGTTATTTCACTTGATGTATTTGATGTGTGTCAGTGCTCTGGGAGTTCTGGCTGAATGTAGCAAGTAAAGAATAGGACATTCTGCTTCTCTGTTTAGAAGATGGGGGAAGAGTACTGTGATGAAGTTCAAGTTGATCTAATGTATCATTCCCATTTAATGTTTGGTGTCATATAAGGAGACTATGGCCCAAATGGGAAAATTGATAAGACTGAATTTTGGCCTAATGGAAAAACCTAGAGGAAAAAGGACTGCACATTTTCATACTTAATATGGTAAAAAATTTTGCATTATGATTAAAAAGTAAAACTTTACTTTGATAATTTTCTCCCTCACCAAATGAATGATATAGTATATTAACAGAGTGTCATGTCATTAGAATTTTATATGTATAAAATGAGAAATTTAGTTGTAAACTTGCTTAATATTTTTTAAGACTTTTTGAACCAGGGTATGTGAAGCATCCAGGGTAAACCATGGAAAGTTTTGTGGGGCCTGGATGTGGAAAGCAAGCTGTGGTTTCGGTGCATTACACATGACAGCTAGAGACTGAGTGTGAACGAATGTGGCCTTTGTTGTCTTTTCCT
>JAUTXX010080997.1:0-16990 GCA_032273605.1 Panulirus laevicauda
GTGTATGTGGGTGGGTTGGGCCATTCTTTCATCTGTTTCCTTGCGCTACCTCGCTAACACGGGAGACAGCGACAAAGTATAATAAAATAAAATAAATAATAATAATGATAATAAAAATAATAATATAATAATTAGCATTCAAGCTCAAATAACCTTACCACCTTATTATGTGACCCCTAGAAGTCCAATTCGTATTCAGGTAATGAACTCTGCAGCCAGTATCCATGCTCTAATACCCATTCTCCAAGTCATTAGATACTTTAGATGCATTATCCAAACTTAATCAAGAATAAAGCTCTATATGCAGTATCTGTGATATAGTTTGATCCATATCCATTATCTCAGTCTTCATATAACATGTACTTATTCCACAAGACCTTGTGAGCTTGACCTTTAGCCCATTACCTTGAAAATTCCCTCAGCTATAAAGCTCTGTTTGCAGTATCTGTGATACAAATCTAATTCATATTCAGTCTACCAGTGTAAGATACTGTGCACACAAGCATTTGGTATTCTTTTAGCACACTTGGCCTTGTGACCTTGACCTTTGACCTAATTTCAAAATCTTAACTCGTGTAAAAATTCATTATTAGTATCTGTGGTTTTAAGTTTGGTTCATTTCTAATCATCCAGTCATGAGATATCAAGCATAGTACTGTATAATTGCATCTGGTAGCATTTTAGTATAAGACTTTGTGATCTGATAGTTGGCCTCTGCTTCAAATTCCAATTAACTATAAAACTTTGCATCAGCATCTGTGGTACTAGTTTAGTCCATATCTAATCAACTGATTATCTAAAATCATTTACACAAGCTTTTAAGACAATTTTAGCACACAATATCTTTTGTACTTGACCTTTGACCCTTACCTCAAAAACTTAAAAAAGTTTAGGACTATACATGTAGCATCTGTTGTACATGATATCATTAAGTAAATAAGACAGGGCTGCACATCTGCTTGTCTCTGCATCAAGGAGCATAACAAAGGAAAGTTAAAGAATATTGTACATATCCTACCACAAACAAGAAAACAGAAAACAGCAGTGCAAACCAATGAGTTAAAAAATCAAACAATAATTACCCTAAAAAACATGCAGGACGAGTTATCATAACATAAAGGTACAGTGAGTAAGTAGTAATTTTCAAGATATCAAGAGACCTGCTCAAATTTCGTTCTCATACTTGGACTCCAGAACAAACTTTTCCTTACAATTTCTAATTAAAAAAAGGATTCTCACCTTGCTCCTCCTTACGGGCCTGCTGTCTTGTTTGGTGCTCCTTTACCATCGATGACAGCATTATTCTTAATTAAAAACAGCACAATCTAAAAGAAAAATAACATAAGATTACTGAGAAATATTTAGGCAAATGAGTTGTAGCAATGTTGAACATGACTAATTTCATCATATACGACATACTCCGAATGTAAACCTTCAAGACTCATTTAACATTAACGTGTACTCTAATCTGAATGCTCATCCTAATACAAATTAGACAAGTGAAAAAGTTCATAAGGGATCATTCTAAAAAGGGGTTATCATGATTACATTACATTTTCCATTGAAATCACGTGTAAGGTAAAGAATGTTATTATCAGATTTGGTCAAAACCTGAGAAATGGTGTAGTTATAAGCAAAAATCATCTAAGACTTACGAAACTGTAGTTGCTACATAGTGGAATACCTAAACATTACATAATTACCATAATCAATATTTTTTAAGTCAAAATTAAAAACTGAAGAAAGGATGGCACAGTTGAAAGATGAATGAAACTGTTGATTAAAACAAACCAAAATCACTAAAACTACCTGATCTTTATATTTTGTGTTTTTCTTGTAATTACCTATTCGTAAAGTCCAAAAAAGTAAAACCCCAGCGCATTTCAAGAGTTTGTTTCTAAAAAAAAAAAAATCAATGCCCAAATAAAAATGAGCAATAATCCCCCTTCTGTTACAATCCTATGGCTGTAATAATGAGGTCATTATGAGAAGGCGGGGTTAGGCTTGGATACTCCAGAAAATTACAGTATCTCCTTGAGGATATTGAAATTCACAACTTTTCCCAACTATCATGCCAGTAACACATTAGCAGCATCCCTCCCTCTCCACCTCATTGGTAACAATAATACCAGTGAGCAAAGTTCATATTTACAGGCCATTCCACTGTTTCTTGAAAGTTTATGAAGTTCCTATGCTAAAGTGCATGACAAGATCACCTTCCAACTTGGCAAATTATACTATACTATTGCATACACAGCCCCTATGATGCAGTATGTCTAAAGAATCACCAGGTCCAAGCATGGGTTCTTGTCAGAAAAGCCTCTTCTTTGGTGTGCCATTACTGACAACAGTTTGGTGAGTGTCTCTGAGTGCATGGGTGAATTTAGGTGGATGTCTTTTTTGTGTGATATTTCTTATTCAGTTCATCATTTTAAAGAATGGTAATTTTCACCTTAAAACAAAACCATGTATAAAAGAGCCCTTAAAAATCCCATACACCTTTACTTGTGGTTAAAACAAAAAAAAATGACTCTTTTACCACATATGACAATCACCTTTCTTAAACATTAATAACACAAGGAAAAAACACATAATGGTTTTCTACATACACAGGTCCATTTGTAATTTCCTCAAGTCATTGATGTTTAAAATGCATTGGTGTTATGGCTCATAACTTTATTCTATTACTGAACACATTTATTACAGTTACTCTCACCTTTCATGCCCTGTCCTTCTTCACTAAATGATTATTATTGTAATTCTTAGATAATCAAGAAAAGTAACACAATATTTGTTATGAAGTATCTTTCCACAGATCCCCCAGGGTCGAGTGCATAGTGCATACATACAGTGCTGGTGGCTGATTCAGGTGAGAAACAGCATGTATATACATAAACACCCACACACGCATATATACATACCTATACATTTCAACGTATACAAACATATACATACACAGACATATACATATATACACATGTACATATTCATACATGCTGCCTTCATCCATTCCCGCTGCCACCCCACCACACATGAAATAGCACCCTATCAAGTATGGGGAGGGGGTGACAAGGAGGTAGTAGGATGAATAGGCTATAAGATATTTTGGCCTGAACATTTAGGAGTGTTAGAGGGATGCAGGGGACAGAATGACGAGGATCAATGCAGTGTACAGAACAGAATGACCAGGATCAATGTGGTGTACAGTAGGCAACATGCTGTTAGTAAGCTGAAGCAGGGAATGTGAAGTGGCCTGGAAAAATAGCAAACAGTCTGAGGGGCTTGACTCTCAATGATACGCTCTGATTATGGAGCATCATACGTGAATGAGAGAAAGGGAATGAGAGCAAATGAGGCTGTTGTTCATCTGCTCCTGGCATTGCCTCACTGAGACAGGAAGTGGTGAATAACTCTGCAATAATTAGCACAACCTACATGACCTATATCAGATCAACAATTGGTTCCTACCTGAGTGATTTGTTCTTGACTATTGGGATGACTCCAACCTCCTTCAGGCAACTGCCGCTGGAAGAACATTTGCAAGTTGGCTCCTCCATCTGATGCTCGCCTTCCCAAGCCCCCAGCTGAAATGAAAATTGCTGTATGTGCTTATACAGTTTTTATCAAAATCTGACTGTCAAAAGTACTAATTAACTAGCTGCAATTACCTAGAACAATCTTATTCAATCCCAATAATCAATAAAATTGTAGGTTGTGATGGATGGAATGCCTTTTCTCTACCATAGGCAGAACCCTCAGAATCTGAGAGCACTTGCTAAGTCAGGGGGTTAAACAGAGTTTTAGCCAGTATAAGATTCATCAATTCTGATTATCATAAAATAAATGAGGATGGCAGAGGCTCATTCACAGGAGTTAATGACCTTACAGCAACCTGACAAGGCCAATGAATATGCAGCATAAATACGAGGTTAGACCTACAGCAACCTGACAAGGCCAATGAATAAGCAGCACAAATATGAGGTTAAACATATCAAGTATCCATTAAACTGAAATTTGTGGAACTGAGAAGTGTTTTTTGGGTTTTTTGTCCACACCACATAAATCTGGACAACAACTGTTTATTCATTTCTGATTTCAGATTTCATGGGTATTGTCTCTGAATTAATTTACCAAAAAGAAAGGAAAAAATTTTTATGGTTGTAGTAGCAATCATCATCAAACAGATATCATTTTACTGGACTTTATGTTGAAAGAGTTAAAGAAAGTGTTTGCTTTTTACTATATGACATACTGTATCTTTATGCCTTGGATATGTAATACCAGTACTGGATATGGCATGCAGTGCTATAATTAATTATAGATGAAATGCAACTGGATGAGCCTCTGTCAACCACCATATGCACTTGCTGCCCAAGATGCATGTGGCACATTATTCATGAATTGATTGATATATCTGAACATCTTTTGTCTGTTCCATATGGAGATCCTGGAAAGTGGGGTCTGGATAAACGATTTTCGTGTTCTGGCCTCCTCTTGTACAACCACTCACTTTCATCTGTAACATTTACAGTCACTGCAATGCAAAAATGCACAACTTAGTTGGTAATGATTCAAAATAAAACACTTGCAAAGCCAGAAGTATATAATAACCAGTATGAATCCTAAAAGTATGACTACAATGGGCTTGTGCATTACACTTATTCCAATATCTATAGCCACAAATGCCAGTGATATCTTCTGCATCAACAATGACTTATGAGTACCTATGGCTCCATATATGATTCCCTAAGGAGATTTCTGATGCAAAAGCCTTTCATGTCTTCACAGTCAGCATGTTTCTCAACGTAAATTCAATACCACCTGGCTAATAAACTTCATTTAACATAATCTTTACTGGCCATCTCTTTTCATCTCAACTATATTTTCCTACTCTATTTAGTCATTTTAATCTCTGATATTACACATGCCACGACTATAAGAAATAGCACTTTTCTTCTCTGAATTTGTTTCCTTTTCACTTGTTGGAATATGATTTCCCAGTTTAAAACATGCTGAAATAAGATCTCTTATAAGCTCATCATACCCATCTTCATACTGTGGACTTAAATGAGAACATAAACTTCAACAGGGCCAAATTTACAATAACAATGAATAAGAAATGTGTGTTCAGCTTCTGACTGCATTCTGCAGAAATAGCAATCATTTGCTTCCCTTTTCAGCATTCAAGAGTCTTCCATTTCAATACAAATGTAGTGCAAGACAAAAGCAGCAAACCACTCCCATCCAGTGACCAGATTTTGATATCTGACATCAAGAAGTGGGACCAATTACATTAACTCTGATGGATAGTCATAAGAGGCTAGCTGCTCATGACTAGTCACTATTAGTGGTGTTGGGATCTACTTTGCTATAATCTTTTGGGTTACCTTAAAATATACAGCTCAAAACAAAATATAGACAAGCAATTAAAGCTGTAGCACTCTCATCTCACACTCTGGCTCAAAAAATAATCCACCTCATTAAAAGGCCACTGAAAATATTCACCTGCAGACCAATGTGACAACTGCTCTGCTGGTTTGGCAAAATATGGAATATGCAGAGACTAACCTGCATGCATGAAAGGTGGTGGTTTAAGAAGGTGCTGGTCTTTAATAGAGAAGTTCTGTGGTGGAAGGTTTTGTACCAGAGGAAGATTCTGAGGCAGGTTAGTTTGAGGCAATAGAGACATTGGAGGAGTCTGGTAGCCACTCATCACTCCTACACCTCCTGGTGCTAATAACTGAAGCTGGCCTCGCATGTGAGCTTCCATAACCTGTAGACAAAATGAAAATTAAGTTCTGTATCCCTAAAGAGAACATAGCATTCAAATATTTACTTTATTTAAAATTCATTACCAAAACAGCCAGACTAATCAAAACAGCTCTTTCTATGCTGCATACAAAATTGTTCCGGTTATAAACTGATGAAAATCCAGACAATTTAATCCCAACCTCCCACCCAGTGTGTACAAACCCCATGCAGCAGTCAAATGCACAATATGCAATAAAATACCTCAGAAAAAGAAAACAAAGTTTTCATATTGATTCTATGCTCAAATTTCTACGGAAACATATGCATTGAATAAGACATTCTGAAATAAAACACAAGTCTGCCCCAAAATCCAAATAAGGGAAAAGGGAGCAAGGTTTTTTTTCTCACTGCAAATGGTCATGTTAGAATGACTGTATTTATGGTGCACCTGCTATGCTTGGCAGTGGTTATTCAGAGCAGATAGGAAGGTAAAAGTCAATCAGTTTCATGTATAACTGAACTATCAATAGTCTTCCATTCATAAGTGACCAAACCTCACACATGAACCCTCTAGAATCAGTAAGGAAGGAAGAGCCACCTACTCCATCTTCAATATATGATACAGAGTTCCAGGAGATCCATAAGAATATGGAAAGGAAAGTGATAATCTTATAGTTCCATTAAAAGTCACATTTTTGCATGGGAAACATTGATTCAAAGTAAGTTTAACTGCATCTCATGTTAGTAAAACCTGAATGAATGCTTGATAGTTGTAGTAGTTTACACTGAGATACTAAAACTGGTTCTTCTGACTCCTTATGATGTAAGTTTGCCTCTAGCTTGATGTTCTTCCAGCTCCCCTTCTTCCCATAAGCATAAGACTCATTGGGCACTTTCCAACCATGGACGTTGTAGATACAGGAGGTTATAATGCAATATTACAATGTAAATAATGCAGGGTGTTCATTGTCACTAATGAAGCCAGACTGGCTGTGGGGATGCTAACACTTGCCAGCAAATAATCACTCATCATAATGAATAGTTCCTATTGCAATGAACTGTACAGTATTCAAAACTTTACATGTTTGGTGTTATATGTACCGTACAATTTCCTTTATCTTTCATGGAAAATACAATCCTTCCGCTGTAGCACATGTGTGCAGTGCATCACCTAGAATATTCAGCATAAGACAGGCACATATTTCACATTTGCTCCCCATATTTCCAGTGTCCCCTTCAGAATCAATAATAAAATCATCTATCTGTAACTGCTTGCATTCTTCATGTATCTTTGTTTCATTCTCCAAACACCCATTTAGGGATTTGTTTTCTGTCAATTCCAATCTTAGTCTCATATCTATCTTCCCTGAATTTCCTTATGGAGAAGCTACTGAAAAACATCAGTGAGAGATCCAACTAGTGGGATGCACCCTAAAAGTAAAGGCTACCAACTGCAATGATTTTAGTACAGCCAGTCAAGTCCTGCTGAAGTGAAAACTTGGCCAGGAGGAAACACAACATCCTCCATACATGGTATGTACGAGCTGAATCTCAAGTTCAGAAGTAGAAACAGAATAATACAGGGGTAAAACATGCTCAAAGCTAAGATGGCAGGTGAATTCATGCATCATAACTGCTATCACCACGCTATCTAAATGTCACCTATCAAACACTTTTATGAAGGTGGAGATGCAGCAAAAACCAACCTCTACCAAGAAAATATATAAAAGCAACAAAAGGTTCAAATTCATAAGATATGAAAACTAAAGTAGCTCCAGTTTCCTACAGGTAAGGTCATAAAAGAAGCTACCACTAAAAGCAATGCAATCATAAAAGGTCATGCAGATGAAAACTGCCTAAATGAAAAGTTTACTATCAAAAATGCTACCTGTACTGACAATGATTCCCCCATAAAAGAACTATGTCAAAAATACTTAGGTTAAAAGCAAAGGTAAGAAATTCCCTTAACTATGGTTCCACATAAGTACACATGATTCTGCATCTGTATACCAAAGGATCAAAGAAGCACCCCATAACAACTACAAGGGGAAAAGGAGAGCTTTCCTCTTAGTTCTGTCTAACCACACAACCAGAATGAAAATTAAGGCTATGAGTACCAAAGGGAGTTGGAGCCCAATGACCCTTAAACAAGGGCAAGGATCCATAGCTGGATTTCAAAGATTCTTGATCCATGTTCTTTTGCTGCCTAGCTGAAAATAAACTGAAGTTCCATTTTAGCCAGACCTCCAACAAAAGTTTAAGCTGAGATTCAACTAGACATTAAGGTTCTGTATAGGTTCATGAGAGACTTACACATCTTCTTGGCCAAGGTTCTGTTCCATTTCAGTCATGCCTACAAGCTGATGTTGAAGTTAAGCTGATGTTGAACTTAGAATGAAAACCAAAGTTTCATTTGGAACCCACAAGGCTTTCTATGACCAAAAGTTCCACTACTGTCCAACCAAAAGTAAATGTTTTCTTTCAACCAGATTAATAACATAAACTTAAGCCATCACTGAGTTTAAACTGGAAACAAAGGTTTTGTCTGGGTGCCTCAAAAGAAATTTCCAAAGCTTCTTGGCTCAGGTACCAACATTTTCAGTAACTCTTAATGCAGGCTGTGAAACCTTTGCACCCTTTCCAACTGCAGCTTTTGCTAATCCTAAAAATGATGGCATTACAAAGCAGTACTTTATCAGGGGAAGTAGTGGTGCCTTGAAGAGTATCATTACTGTCTTACTTCTTGTCTTAACAGCCTTCCATTTCTAGCCTTCAATCTTTATGGAAGTGGCAACTGTTGCTCTCTAGTGTTCACTAAAAGTAGGGACATCTAACATAATCATTCTGAGGTCTTTTACACCATTCTTCTGACATATGATGGAGTTCATTTCTGTTTGGTATTCTGTACTTTTTTCATTTCTTCACTTCCCCACTATAATAATCAAAACTTTTGATCATCAAAAAGCAAACTATTATCAGTGGCTCAATGGAGGACATAAGTTTATTTGTAATTTCAAAGTGCCTCCTACTGATAATTTTCTGAACTTATTCTAGAATCACCTGCATGGGATGATATGTAACTGTGGCCTACGTTCGTGTATTTGTCAAACATAGGAACGAGAAATAGTAAAATTCCACAGGAACTAAGCTTTTTAGAGGCATTCCAAATTGTTTGATTTACAGTCTCTTCCCAGGATAGGTGAAACTAACAAAATCTGGTATGCAGGAGCAACATGTGGGCAATCGGTTGAACCAGGGTACATGAAGCAGTCGAGATACCATGGCAAGGTCTGTTGAGCATGGATATGAACAGAGAAGCTCTGGTTTTCCTTCATTATGCATGAGAGCTAGGGAGGAAGTAAGCAAATAAAGCTGTTCTTTATGTGTTCCTGGCACTACCTCATGTTGTGGGAAATTGTGAATAAGTCTGAAGAAAAATAAATAAAAATGTAAACCATCTATACACCCAAAGCTATTTATATTTAGGAAGCCATAAACATTTAAGTCTTGAGGCAACACTGTGGCTTTTAAATTTTGATGCATAAACCATCACTCAAACCAAGTGCATACCCTTTGAACTCAATGCATCATTGTCTCTCTCACTATCCTCCACTCTGATTGGACATTAAGTCTTCCTCTAATTTTGTATTGAAATGTACTCTCTTTATGGTTTCCTGATATCTCCAAATCAGATAGCTGGCTGTCATCATCAAATGAGGCCAAAATAAATCCAGTCTATGTAATGCACAGTGACAGGATGGGGTCGCAAGGGAACATGACATCAGCCCTCCATGGTGATCTAATGCATAATTTTGATGCCTGATTATTTTTCTGCAGGCTCATCAAAGTTTAGGGCATAGAAATTTGATACTAAATGTAACAGTGCTCTTCTCTGGTTGCGGACAAGAACAATTACAAAATTTTGTCCATTTAGAGCCAATGTTATATGCTTCATTAACATGAAATGAGAAAACATGATACAACCCCACCAACAGATCATTTCTGTAAAGTTTGGTTCATCTAACAAAGCAGTTTTAGAAAAGATGAAAATGTTGAAAGTTTACACACAAACAGGACACAACAATACTGGACAAAAAGTTATGACTGTATCTCCAGGTGAACTAAAAATTGGCTCACATAATTGAAGATGTAGTAAATGGTCACCCTCATCTTGATGACTGCATGTTTTGAAAGGCACATGAGTACTCATCCTCAAGCAAAAAATCACTCAATCATTTTGCTGGCTTTCCATTTTGAAGAACCACTGCCAGGCAGGTGGGCACTCTACTGGCAAACAGTCATGCTAAAATGGCATGCATGAAGAAGAAAAAAGTATGCATAATGCTTATTTACCATCTTACCACAAAATTTACATGATTAGAACTTCAATAAAACAGCTGAATTAAACTGCAAACATTAGCATACACTACATGTTTTAACTAACTGATGAATATAAGAGCAAACATCCTTTATCTTAAATACCTACACTTTGTCCCTTTGCATTACCTTATTATCTTGAAGTTGACCGCATGCTGGGCGGTACATATCCTGATGTTCATGGTGGGGGAGAGGGAGGGAGGTTATAATACCTCTCATGATGCTTCAAATATATGGTAGATGACAAACAGTTACTTCAACATATCACTGTGTCCCTTTAAAGTGCAATTCTAAGGAGTACCTGTCTATGGCAAATCCCAGACAAATATTTCTGCATATTGGCTACATACCTCTTCATGATGAGTGTCTCCTGGACCAACAGTGTGTCTTCTGGAACACAGATACTTGTCTACTGACCGCTGATTGGGTTCATCCGTGTCTGATTCTCCACTGATGTCTGTGTCACCATACTGTGGAATAAAAGGGTGTTAGATAAAAGTAAAATCACATTCTGTTTACATCCATCATTCATACCTACAGCATCTACTTATTCAAGAGGATATATCCTATGCAAATTATTTAAAAAACAGTAGCCCAAGTAATGAATCCAGTACAAATTCTTAAAAAATTAGGAAATGTGTTTGGAGGACAAATACATCCTTCATCTAAATAACAGATGTCATAGAAGCTGAAGCTTTCAAATTGGAAAACAAAATCTAATGTATAGTAAAGGCTCTCATAATCTCACTGTGACCAAATGACCCTCATATGAATTTTACCAATGCCAAACCTAAAATAATCTTATTTGACCAAACCTGAACTAACTACGGAAGAAATATAAATACATGAAGCATACCCCATAATAGAATTAGAGGTGTTGGAAAGACTGAATTAGAAGTGTTGGAAAGACTGGTAGGGTTCTTTGATTATGCATGTTTGGGTAAGAGCTAGGGATGGACTACAACAGTTATACCAATCTATATGAAGTCAACTTATATGAAGATTTCAAAGTTGTTATTTGGAATTAATGATCACTATGATGGAGGTAGGAAGGCTAGAGTGAAAAGTACAGTCATGAAAAAGAGCACAAGAGGTGCACTTACAATTATGTCATATGGGATGAAGTGCTCGTTCCATTCAATTTTCAAAAGTAATGTATAAACAGGTGAAAGTATCAGGAGAAAAACTGAAAAACCCACACAGTCTAGCTAAAATTAGAAATATACAGACAGTAAAAAATCAAAATGCGGGCGACATGTACTGTAAAGAAACTACTACAAAGGTGTACGGATGAAGGCCTGTCAAGATGATTTGGCCATGTAAGATATAAGGGAGAAAACAGGCTCATGATGATTTATGGTAGCATGGATGCTGATATGAGGAAAAGGGGAAGACCAAAAAAGAGATGGGGCTGTATCACTATTAGTCTACAGAAAGGATTACAGTATCGTCAAGAATATTCTTCCCTGAAGAAGCCAACCTTACCCTGTCCAATATAACACCAGCCTTGATGCTACTGGAGCCCCATTAAAAGGGGTCCTGGGATTACATAACTAACTACAAAAAGGGGATGGATTTTCATAATCATGGGAACCTATCTCTCTAACTTTTTTTTTATGTCATACAAGTTTTTTAACTTTTGAACACTGTCAGCATTCACAATTTCATCATTTGCTTTTCCATTCACTCAAAACTCTGATATTAAAAAAGTACTTCTTTGAGTCTTTTCTAAAAAGTTTTTTGCCTGGTTTCTTGTTAAGGCCTCTGGTTGCTCCACCTTTTCATTACACAAAGATCTGCACTTGTAAATACCAAAAACTGGTTTTGAAACTTGAAGGCTGCGGCAAGTATTTCTTTAATTTTTACTCTTCCATTGTGGATAAATCTACAGACTCTAACAGCATCCTGTAACTCACCTCTCTCAATTCTGGCACCATCTTTGTTACCCTTCTTGAGACCTTCTCTCTTAGTTCTGTGCTGTGACCAAACTCAAGATGCATTTTCTAATTTGAGCCATATGCACTTTGTAAACAACTTGCCGTAAATTTCCTTATCCATGTACTCAAACAAAATCTCAATATCTGCCAGCACACAGCTTGTCAACCCCCAAGTCTCACACAGAGATTCCTGTTGTTCGTTTCCTGTTAGATCACACTAATATGGATGCCTCTTTTCACCATGTCCCATCCTCACTACTTTGCGTTTACCCAGGTTGAGTTTCATCACCCATGTATTAGTCCAACTTTGGAGTTTGTCTATGTCCCTTTTTATGGTGGTGATGCATTCCTCGTCACTCTCTACTTCAAAAAAACTGAACCAGAAAATACATCCTAACCCACCAGAGCCAACTCTACACCAGACCATACAATGAACACTTGATACCAAAAGGTGCCCAAGCTGCCGTCACCTCCAACCTCTCTCCAGATTGATATCTAACTCTTCTTATTTAACACCATGCAAAAATGACTAACCAACCACAGAAACTCTAACCCTAAGAGTAACCCCACAAAACCCAACCCTACCAGAACAGATTTAAGTGCTACACCACACCACAGCATTTCTTAAAGTCCCACACACAAAAACAATGGTCTAAAAAGAGGCAAACAAACAGAAATTTTCATCCAATATACTTCAGCACTCAAATTCATCACAGTCCTTGCTTTCTTACATTATACCTTTCAAAAACTGGTTGGCTGATGATCTGCTTAAAATCTCTTCCACACTGCTTCCTTATGCTCTTTGGCTTTCTAACATCTGCCCCCCCCCAAAAAAAAAAGTGATGACTATAAGACAAAGACTGTAGAACAAAAACCCTTAACAGTTAAAAGTGGCAAGTGCTATATGCGAGCCCTGCCTTTTGGCAAAATGGTATGAGCAATACAGAGAATTAGTAAGAAGGAAAATTAAGGTAGGAGCATTAGGCAGAAACATTAAATAGAAGTAGCTGGTACAAACACTAGGCAGGATTATTAGGGAGAAGTAGTCTGGAGGAACATTAAGTCGAAACCTCTGCAAACACTGCACTAGACTTGCCCTCTCCCAATAGCCTGTTAAGGGTGAGGCACTAAAGGCTAAAAACCCACACTGGAGTTCACTAGTTATGGAGACTCTATTGCTGTGGCCATCTCCTTGAGGGAGTTCCACAAGGGAACAGGTATCAGAGATATAGACAGATAGAAGTATCTAAACTATCAACTGGCAGGCCTGTCTCTTTATAGCTCTACCAAGGTAACTGCCAAGCGCAAGATGACTAACACTGTACACAGTTAAACAATTCATCCATTTGCTTGGCAGGATAGAAATTGAAAGCTATTGGAGTGATGCATTTTCATGAAAATATTTTACTGCTGAGGGAAAGAATGTACTGGCAACAATGGAAGTATGAAGAGGGAAAATGGCTGGGGTGACATGTTATACTACATAACAATTTCAGTTCAATGTTCAGGGTGTCATGGCCAGGAAGAGAGATATTTGGCGGTGTAAGTACTGCACCTTCCTAAACCTATCCACTAGATTTTGTCATGGCACCAGGGATAGTGCACAGTACTCACCACCAGCCCTGAATGCTGAAGAAAGGTATGATAGCCAGGAGGAGGGTGTTTTGGTGGTGAGAGAGTGTTGAAACCAGAAAGGTAGGGTGTGGTGGTTGTGAGAGGTGTGGCAACCAGGTTGTGGTAGCCTATGTGATAAGGTATGGTGGAAAACAAATAGTGGAGATAGGTTTATAAACAGAGAAACAAGGAGCTATAGAAATAGCCAATGAGCAAGAGGGCTTAGGTATGAATTATGGAGATATGGACAACCTTGCAGTCACACAGCAACTGAGAGATACAAGGGAGCAACAAATAAGTACAGCAAAATATGGAGGAAGAAACTTGGGCTGAACTAAGGCATCTGAAGCAGTCAAGGGAACCCATGGAAAGGTTCATAGAGCCTGGTTGTGGATTGGGGTCTATGGTTTCAGTGTATTATACATGACATTTAGAGAATGAATGTAAGCAAATGAGGCCTTTTCTTTATCCTTCCCTGATGCTAACTTGTTTACATGGGAAATGGCTAAGAAGTGGCCTGTGGCATGTCAGATAAAAATAAAAAAAAAAAGCAGGAAAGTAACTTTGTTGAGTATAATCTATTTTTGAAAGACTGGTTAATAAAAACAGAAACCAAATGAATCACAACTTACAAAGAAGATATCACCAAAAAGAGAAGAAGATGGGGTTTATATGTAAGAGGTAATAGACAATAAACTTACTAGATTTCTAAGATAAAGTGAGCACTGACCTAGACAAAAAAGATGAGTGGGTAGATTGTGTGTTCTTGGACTGCCAGAAGGCATTCAACACTGTCCCACACGGGAGGCTGGTAAGAAAAGTGGATTCTCAGGCAGGCATAAGAGGGGGACTCCTTTGATGGATCGAAAATTATCTGAACAGAAAGGAACAAAGGAAGCATGTCAGAGGTGCTGTTTCAAACTGGGCTGAAGTAACAAGGAGCATCTCACAAAGCTTAGTCCTGGCAATGTTGTTATTCCTGACATATGTAAATGACTTATTATTGAGACTTAAATCATATCAGAATATGTATGCGCATGATGCTCAAGTTATGAAAGTAGTAAGGTGTATCCAGCTATGATAACCAATATAAACTTGGACAAGCTCTAACACTGGACAGATATGTGGATGGTGAAACTGACCAAAGTCCAAATCGATGAAAACAGGAGAAAGTGAAAGAAGGTCCAACCATAACTACCACTTTGCAGGACTAAAGTTGTAGGAGCATATGTGTGAAAGAAGTTGGGGGTTGCCAAACTATCCATCCAGATTACCACAAGTAAGAAAAGTGGTAAAACCATAAATAATCTGTTTATTACTGGTAAAATAAAACTACATATAACTCTCTTAAGGTTTTCATATGCAATCTGCATGTGAGCAACTTTACTCTTTCTGGGATTTCATGAGCCAATCACATATGACTGATTGCAAGTCATATAATTTCAGCTTAAATACATATCAATACTCGTTTAAGACATTCATATACCATATCAGAACAGTTTTGTTCATACGCTTGGCAGAGAGCCACACCTCCCTACCATCCACACCAGGTGATAACACCCTCCCATCTACGCGCATCTTCATTCATCATGTCGATGCTTGATTTCTTTTATGATTATTTACTTACATGCAGCAGCTTCAGCACAACCTTTATATATTAAAAAAAAAAAAAAAAATTGCTATATCTGTATGTCTACATACAGTATACTGTACCTAAAATTATTACATTTTCTTTTCAATTCACAATTTCATGTAGCACAACATATATTCCAAAATATCTATTAACAAACAAATCAAAATAAACTATTCAGGATCATTTTGAGAAAAAAAGTGGTGTAACAGTTAATGTTACTGACATGACACAATCACCAGCCACCAAGGTCAACCTGCAGATTCAAATCCTGGTCACTGCAGTTGGTCTGCAGTCAATCTAACTATTCATCCTCCTCTAAAGGCCAGTTGATAAACTGATTACCTGGCTTGGGTTGGCTATCAAGGTAAAGATGCGCATGCCTGATGGCACAGTAGTCATGTCAGAGTTGCAAGATTGTGATCATGGGCCTTAGAATATGTATAATATAATGGAAGGGAAAACCATAAAGAGTGTATTAGGTTTATGTGTAGTACCAACAATCATCAAAAACTTATATAAATAAGGAATATTCATGTCACCAGCCAGGGTCCTCCCCTGCTAAACCCTCACATCAATATGGAGCAAAGTATACAATTTTTTTGGTGACTTTCTTCACAAACATGGAATAAAGAAATATTGTCAGTGGAATTTCTTTTTTCTATTTGGTTATCATTTCATACCACAATCACAGGTAAGGGTTAACATCACATTCACCCTCAAGTAATCCCTCCAATCCTTTCCATCCAACACAAATCTTGCCTGTGATGGTTAAAGTCCCAATACTGCAAAGCCATCTTTACTTCATCCCTTAGTCTCTCTCTCTCCCATTTCTTGCTATCTCTGCTCCTGACACAAATCCTCTTTGTCAGTCTCTCATGACTCCTCCTATCAATATGCTCAAAACATTAATGCAGAGCCTGGCTTATCCTCTCAATCAAACTGTTCACTACCAAGTCACTCTCTGACACACATTTCTCAAATGATCAACCCATTATCAGGAACAAAGAGTACTCAGGCAAGTAGTGTCCAACACAACACCCTCATACTTCCCTTTATATTTAACCTATCAACTGCTATTATACCATATACAGCATGGGACATCTCCAGCAACTGATTGCAAGTATGCCATATATGGTCTTGGGCATTCCAAAATCCAAGATGCTGCAAACAGTGTAGTGAGTCAGAAAGCAACCACTGGCAACTCAATCAGTATTTCCACATCCTTCACCCATATTTTTCAATTCAGCTGATATCTATGGATTGTATACAATGTGAAGGCCATAGGAAATCATGAAAAGCTCTGTGGGGGCCTGGTTGTGGATTTGGTTTGGATGCACTGCACATGACAGCAAGTGACATTTCTTTATGTCATAGCGGACAAGTATGAAAAAAAAGATCTACAGATGTACATAAATAATGAGAAACATTTATTGGGAATTATAACATGTCTGCATACTAGGATGTGTATATATTTTATTGCTGGGGGGAATGCATCATATACCTAGCAGTGTTGGCGCTTAAACATTTATTCACTTGATAATCTCACCATGCACTTAAGTAATGTGATATCATATCAAAGTGGAAAAACTTTTGAATGGTACTTTTTTTTTTTTAGGGGGGGGACAGCCACACTAGGGTCACACTAAATATATATGAATATTTTTTTTGTTGGGGGGAT
>JAUTXX010081107.1:0-16990 GCA_032273605.1 Panulirus laevicauda
TCTCTCTCTCTCTCTCTCTCTCTCTCTCTCTCTCTCTCTCTCTCTCTCTCACACACACACACACACACACACACACGTCTATGTCTGTCAGTCTGTCCGTCTTCATGACCGTATGCTTTTCTCTACGTTACAGATCACCCCTCACGGACACTAGTCCTGCCTTGCATGAACCAAACACACACTCGATGTGTGTATATCTTCCTGATGGACTTGTCAACAATCATTATTCAGATATCAGGCGAAGCAAATGTGATAATGTCTAATAACACATCAGACTGGGGGTAGCGAAAGACGTATCGAAGTCAACAGAGAAGAGTTCAGAGGCGGAGGGAATCATTCCAAATTCATCGGTAAGCCGACGGTTCAACACTGCATTCCTCCACTTCCTTCATATCTACTCGTTGGATTTCCGTCTCGTCTCGTGACAATAACCTCTGTACCAGTGGTGTTCACAAGACAGACAGCGAGGACCAACTGGGCCAATAGACAATTTCGATCGGGCGGTTGAGACTTTGAAAAATGTATATACATAGTCTTTCAATTTGAAAACAAAAAAAGTATTTTCTTGAAATACATAGACAAAGCATCTCAATGATAGTAGGAACAAAGGGCACGTATCTAGTGGAAGGTCGAGGCCAGTATAGAGCGTACAGTGGGTACAGTACATGGACATGGGAGGGTGACAGGTGGGCCCAAATGGGGCCCAGGGACCCAAATGGTCCCCCTCCCCCCGTCAAGGGGAAGGGAGGTCTGGGATACATCAAACACATGATACATAATTACAGGAGAGTATGTGATACAGTAACACAGGCAATAACATTTGTATTAACAAATATAGAATAAACCAAACATATTCAGAATATATTGTTAACACGGGTTACATTATATACACAAACAAATTACTATTACATGATGGTGTGTATGTGGAAAAGGACACCGTGCAGCGTACAGTGCAGGTCAAAGATACATTACATATGAGACATACAATTACAGAATATTGTGGCGCTGGTCATGTTGTCAACATTGACAATAACACAAATACGATTAAGGTACATTATGTAAACGTGTTTGTACTGGGACTGATTACATCACGTGTTTATATAGCCTAGGGCAAGGCGGATTTTCAATATAACATCAGAATGTCTCAAAAGGATATTACTATCAATAAAGTAATCATAAAGCTGTCGAAACAGTAAACCTTGAGATCTGAAATGACTGGCTTTGGGACAATCGCTAGTACAGTGTTCTAGTTCATGTTCATCAGGTGCAGAACAGAGCCGTCATTTGGAATGTTCAGGATCATAGGTTCTCGTAACTTGCTACATGTACCTGTGCCCTGGGTGTATTGTGGCTGTTACAATATAACATGTCTAGTATGGGTCCGTTTCTTTAGCCTAAAATGATCAAAGTTCACAACACTACAGTTACTTTGGTCGAAACTTTCATAATCTCTCAAGAGGTTTTCTTCCTCGTGGGCAAATGGGGTTTGGTCTATGCTTTTAGTCAGGGGCCTGAGAGCAAACAAGCATGTTGAGCGAGATTATCTCCATGGTCCTGGCGCTCATGTCCGACATGTTAAGGTATCCACAGGAACTGGGTGCGTAAGCCGTTGTTATCAGCTTCTATAAGCAGAGGGTGAATGAGTGATGGAAGAGGCGGATAATATAAGCCAGTATAGATCGTACATACAACACATAAAAGTTCTTTGCCGTGTTGATACCCACACCAGTTTTCTTGCCTGTGAGGGCATGAAGAGGTTGCAGGCAATATATTTGTATTATGAAATAGGCATTAAATACAGTATTCGCTCTACCTATCACCAGATTTGTCACGAGAATAGCTTGAATTATATGTATATTATCCGTTGCACTTCGATAATTAATAGCATATTTCCTTTTACTTATGATAATTACTTAGTCACTTTATTTCATTACTTTCTTTTTTTCTCTCTCTCCTCCGGGCCGCACAAGAGGTGAGCGGGGAGCCACACGCGGCCCGCGGTGATTTAAGCAGTTTTGGAGAGGGTTTCCCAGCGGAGGACACGTAACCTGGTTAACTTAAAGCCTCTGAGACTCAATCGCTTCCTACTTCTGTTTCCGAGACTCCTCACGTCTTCCCCATCTCCTGTAACTGGCTCTGTATTTCAACCATGTAACACAATGAATATACCTGGTATCACCATAGCTTATATTCTGTCTTGGAAATCTTCCAGTACACAAATACATAAGCCTCTCTCATGATCTTCTAATGCTTTATGATTCTTATTTTCCGAACAGTTGAACCGATTAATAGAAAAGATTGAATCGTTCTTGTATGAAGTACTGCTCTCATATGTAGGGAGATTGTCCCTCTACGGAGTCTAAAACGACTGACTAGTTTTCCCAATCACATCGCAAACTCGGACCATCTTTACATACATTTTTGACAGAGGCGACCCTACAGAAACGTGACGACAACTTGCATTACCTGGCCTCAAAACGTGACCTACTGACTCCTCTACTACAGCAATTACTTCGGTTTCTTGATCCCTTCAATTGGCTGCTTGCACATCTCTGCTATTACCGAGTCCACGTATCACTCAGTAAGACACGATGTCACGCGATTACTGTGTGGCTAAGGGTAACTCAGGGCTGGGCTGTTGTGATGTCTGTTTCTTTCCTTACACCGGTAAGCTCTAGAACTCTTTCCCTTCACATTCTTCAATCCAGCAGCTGCGACCGATGGTTTTTCACAACAAAAACAATAATGTTACAGCAAGCAAATTGTGGAACAGTTCGTGGAATGGTTAGGAAACACTGGAGGCCCGATGCCAGTCGCTCTGACTCATGAAACAAAAAGTGACCCCATCCAGTGAGCTATTCCAATCTTCAACGTACAGATGAACATACAGATTACAAACAAATAAATTGAATTTAATAAGTTTGACATTAAGGATTGTGAACAAGATCGTAGGAATGCTATCAAGCGTTATGTGAAAGGAGTCCTCATGGTCATCACAGGATGGGTAGCCTTCTTCACCAGGAGGATAATCTTATTTTTTTTTTTGATCACGACAGCTCCATTCTAGGGGGCGGGGACACCATGAAGTGGAGGCAGTGTCAGTGAGACATGAGGGTGTCGACTACGTCACTTTCTATATCCGTAATGGGGCCGCTCTTATAAATCGATAGCTAGGATTTTCATAAGGATGAATACCATATAGATTACCAGTTAATTATCATGACTTAGTCACTGACAGTTACGAAGGGTTAACGAGGCTAATCTGTCCACAAGGACTTTAATGTATAACGCATAAAACTACGAGATAATAAATATCAAGGCAGTTGGATAAGAAGACTCAAATCCGTCGTACATCTGATTAACGTTGTCCAGACATGAATAGGAAGCAAACATTACCAGCGACTCTTGAGGCTGTGTGACTCCTGGCTTAAACACATGTGCTTAACACTTATCAGTTCAGGGGAAGTCATTCCACATCTTTCATTCGAGAAAATAAATTAAAGTATATCTTTAAGACAATTCAAAATTATGGAGCTATCGGCTATACTGGGGCTGGCTGACGACAACCTAACTCTTCTCGCTAACAGATGTTCAGTGCTGGGAGGTCGCCTCATCTGGAGGCCTTCGTGACACTGTCAGCAGGAACTGGTCAACGAAACCTATTTCCAAACATGGACTCCGTGGAGCATTAGGGTCATGTGTCATCCAGTCCTGCCTGTAATATAAAGTTCTCACATGACGTTGTAGATCTTAAGAGTTGGAACTCGTGTGAGAGGCGAGCTAATCCTGTTGACCGAATAATAATAATAATGGTTTCTGATGACGGTATAAACGATGAGCCAGGTAATGAGATCATAATGAGTAAGGAAACCCACCCGTGATATATGGCGTGTCTGGCACACTTCCTCCGCTCACGAGTATAGTTTGGGAACGTCTGTATTACGCACGTCCCACGGTTCACCTCCATACAAGCCCAGGAACTGACTGTTGGACACACGCAGCCTTGAGCAAAGGCGTCAGGGGGAGAGGATTCTCTCGCTCTCACGTGAGTCCTCAGACTTGAAGCAGAGTATGACAACTTTGTAGTACGGGAAATGGTTAAGACATGACCCTGATGCTTCACCGAGGCGATGCTGGAAATAGGTCATTTCCTGCTGAAGGCGTCACAAAGGCTTTCAGATGGGGAGACCCTCGCCCCGCACTCTGTATATTTGCTAGCGAGAAAAGTCAGTTTCTCCTCATCCCTTGCAGGATTGATAGCTATATAAATCTGAACTATCTTTATAATATACTTTGATGTATATATATTCTTTATGAATATTACGGAATGACTTCCTTTTTGCTTCCACGTAAATTACCAAACCAGTACATCAGCAAGGCGTCACGCACACCAACAGGCGCTGGTCACGTTCTTTACATTGTTCATCACACGCGCAATGGATCACAGTCTTCTTGCCTACCTGCCTTGATATTCTGCGTCTCCTAGTTTTATGACGTACGAGGTACCTGCGGGTAGACAAGCCTCGCTGACTCTACCACTCCAGTCTTTGTGGGAGTCAGCGACTAGCTCAGAGGAATTAGCAGCGCACCCTCACGGTGTTGGTCCTCATACAAACCCTAGTTATTAGATTTACAAGAGCGGCTCCGCTACGGGTATAGAGAGGGAGGGGAGTCACTGTGTTACCCACACCATGTTAACACTTGCCTCACTATGTAACCTATAATGCATTACGATCACCGAGGCCCATCAGTCCCCTGGACCTATATGCACTCTGTATCCTCTTCTGCGCCGCCGCCCACACACAGGATGGGTAAGAGCGTACAATTAGCCGCAACTGCGGCAAAAACCAATCAATTCCCCCCACTGTCTCATTCACACAGTCTCCCCTTCATGTCTCCCCCCTCATTGTATACCCGACCAGCACGACGGAGGTGTCGTAATCTTTATAGAACTACCGTCCCGTTACGGTTCAAAAGTTTATAAAGACCATCATTACGATCATATGTTTGAGCAATCTGATCACTATGATCATTCTGTACACCGATAATGGCCGGTGCTACAACGAACTACCTCCCTCTTTATATCATACATGCAAATCGGTAGAAAAAAATACGATAAATGAGGTTCACTGTAACAATTTATGAGCGACGAACATATTACTTATACCAACCTGTTTTTATGCCTGACTCACAAACTCATGTATCTTATTACCATAACAGACAAGTAATCCGCAGCGTTAGCTATTGTCTATGTAACCCGCTAACTGTAACAACAATACGGATCAAATACCTTCGCAGTGCTGAGATACTCCGAGCTGCCTCTTGTAACACAGGTTTCCCCGAAGACCTGGACGCTACGAAGCGAGATTTTGACATTCGAATGTTTTGTGACGTGTTCAGTGGGACAGTGGGCACAGTACAGCAACACACAGGTGGGGTCCAGGTGGACGACCCATAGCGTCCTCATCACGTCGGGAAAGCGGGAATGACGTTTACGTCAATGTGTATTTGGAGACTGGATGATATACAGAGGATCTTGATGGCAGTACAAAGGAAGGTTAAGAAAAAACATGAGATATGAGACGCGTGTTATAGGTGTGCGCTTTGTACTTGCAGTGAGAATAAAAAAAGAGAAGTGTTAGCATACATCAAACACATGATGTATGATTTACAGGGTACAGGATTCATTATCATCAATACAGCATAGTTTTCATGGTTACAGGAGACCCTTGCAACATGATGCAGGTACAGCTTCAGGTAGGGTATATTTCAGATAGAGTACAAGGTTATCATCCAGCACATCAGTGTTTGTACGCAAGTCTTAAAGTTCTCGAAACAACAACTCCCGAGTCCTAAAATCACTGATGCAAAATGAATAGTCAGTCGTTAGTGTAGTGGCCGAGTGTGTGTCTGTGTGTCTATCAGGTGCGGAGCAGAGTCGACACTCAGAATGACCAGGAAAACTGTGTCGCGCGACTTGCCACACGTACACCTGTGACCCAGGCGTAGTCTGGCAGCCACAATACCTCACTGCTTGGTACAATGTCTGGGCCTTCCATGCCAGTGTTCTTACAACTGAAGCCATCATCAAATTCAGCACTACAGATACCAGGTGCCTCAATATTCTGGAGGTCTAAGCATGTTCTCAAGGGCCACTGCGATGAGAACGATGCCGTCTATGGCTCTGGCTAGAGCCAAATCCGGAAACCGTAATGTAAAGCCTGAATATCGTCGTCTCTTACGGGGGTTAAATAAAAAAAAAACACACGATAAACGAGTCAGTGGTAAAGAACAGTTATCGCTCACGATAATGTCGATATAAGAAGAACAATGATCGGCGTCAAATGTCGTGTGGTAAATAATATCACTGTGGCAGTAATGGACCAAATGAAATCTCGGAATCATCGCTCGTTCGAGGTGGCCTCCCGACCTCGCGTCCACAACAGGAGCAGCCACAAAAACCGGCACCTCCACCACTGGCTCATACGTCCAGATTCACCTCCCGAGATGAGAGGGGCAACTCCCAGCCTGGTATTTACCACACCTGTATAAACCTGACTAAACCTTTAGGGGTGATAATGATGAATTACTTCCTTGACGGAATGAAGGCTGGATGTTGTAAGGTGAGGAAATCCTATTTCCGAGCGTGTCCTCTCCCTCCTTAGGGCAATAATACGCATTCCTCTCCCTCCTCTTTACCTCCCTGTGTACCCCGGGATGGTACGGGGTTGAGTTCTTGATAATCCTCAGCACGACGCAGTGTTGACGAAAGATCTAATCGCTTTTTTAGAGGGAGTGACACCATATCCTGGTCATGCTCTCTGACCCGACCCAACATAATCTAACTTAATCCAGGTTAAAGTTGGGTTAAGTGACAGCGAGCGACAGGGCGCGTTGCCAATCCCACCCACCTCTAACACCCCTGGAATGCAGATCACAAAAAAAATGCACCCGGAATGCTCAGCCAGTGCGGCCCTTTGCGGCACGCCTCGCTCAAACACAACAAACATAATTCACGCGAACTAAAAGAAACGATTATGCCGAGCGATCCGTTCGAGGGTGCAGCCGACATGGATCTAAGAAAACAAGCTGCTGGCTCGGAGGAGTGAGATGTAATGAGCGAGGGAACAGCTCCCAAACATTACTGTTCCATTAATTATCGTACGTGGGGCAGTCAAGTCGACGTTTGATTAGCGTGAAATGAAGAGAGAAATGTTTGCACGGATTCAGTTAATCGATTTGTCAGAGACGCCCAGTGAGGCGTCCCCCGTATATATGCCAGACCAAGATATTAGGCCTCGGTCTATATAGCTAATGAACCGCCATTGGCTCGTATCTCACGTACCGTCAACAAAGACACGTGTGGATAAACGGGGAGAAACAAGAGGTCGCCATTCCCGTGGGACGCCCATCCCGCCGAGGGAGGCTGAGTGCAGGAGCAGCAGCGATGCCGCTCCCAGGGGCTTGCCAGGGTGTGGACAGGGTCAGGACAGAGGGCTGGAGGGTGAGCAGGGAACGAGGGCAGACCGAGCGAGGATGATGACGGTGTAAGACGGAGGGAAAGACGCAACATAAAGGTGGGAAAAGGCAACGATAAATAAGAGAATAATTTGAAAGAAATACATTGAAAGGAAACTTGCCACACACTGCTACTGCCCGGAGTCTAGTGCCCATCACCCATGTTATCACTGAAATGCTCAGGGTATACACCATAGCTGGAGAAATATAAATCTTGAAATTAATGATCACTACCGAGTGGACGAACTGCACTGGAAGTACACACTCGTACCCCACCCACCCTGCCAGCTAGCCTCCTCCTCCGTGGAACAACCTGGCTGCTTCCCCGCCCACGTCTCACTGTGAGGATGACTGATGACCACGGTGTGCTCGTCGTCGTGACGTTTTCTCATTCTGGATCTCACGTGATCCACTCGACCCGACGACTAATTCACGTCTAATGCATCAAAGCAAACATGTATTTGCTCAGTCAATCCCTCACCAATCTTGTGGTGAACATGAACTCAGACTTATTACGTGGTGAGGATAGCTGTGTACCAGTCATGTTCGTATATAACCTGTGGTTAATCTTATAAGTGAGAATAACTATGCACCGGTAATGCTGTTATATAACCTGTGGTTAATCTTATAAGTGAGGATAGCTATGTACCAGTAATGTTCTTATATAACCTGCGGTTAATCTTATAAGTGAGGATAGCTATGTATCAGTAATGTTCTTATATAACATGCGGTTAATCTCATCATGGCTTCTCACAAGTTGCGACACGAAGCTCCAAGTCAATCATAACGAGTCAAGCACTTCCTTCGACAGCGTTAATGTTGGACACATCCAGCCTTCTGTACACACTACTCTCCCTCCGGCGGCCACAGCACTGGCCAGGGAAGGTCGCCGCCACCACCACCACCGTGAGAGGATTGACATCTTGACGGTTGTGTGGACACTGGCCAGGCAGCTGTCAACACCCGCGGAGTGTGGCTGCGGCCAGGCTTCCTGTAGGACCAGTGAGCGAGGGGGTAGGGGAGTAGAAGCCACCAAGGAACATGGGAGGGAGGAGTCTGTCTCTCCAGAACTGTTCTCAGGAAGGGGAGAAACGAGACCTGATGATGGATCCTCCGCCAAAGTCAGTCGGTGTTAGTTAGCATCACAAAAGAATATTTGAACCTGGGGAGAAGATGGCAGGTGTGACACGAACGAGAGCCGGAGGCGCAAAATAGCACAGGAGACCAAAATACTGTAAGAAAACACCTTATGGAGTGGATTACGAAAACATGAAAAGCCTTAAGCACGAGTAGAATAATCAGATAAAATGGAGAGACCAAATGTCTGAGGTGTAAGGAAGCCAAAATTGTAGAAGAGAAGAAAAAATCATGATATAAAGTTAGGACACTACACAAGCCGAGCCACACGATGATAAGCGAGAGGCAGCAACATCAGAGAGGTCTTGGCGGGTGGCGAGAGGCAGACCAGGCTGGCCTCCGTCATCGGCCGTAGGGGGTCGAAACTGTGTGAACTTCCTTCACGAATCCCCCCGCTGAGGTCCGGACTGAATGGCTACCCGCTGAATGACGCTGGCACACTTAGAGCCATAACATACACCAGAGGAGGAACTCGAACGCTCCCCTGTCAGCGAGTGGGCAGCGTGAAAACCGACGCCTTGCCTTAACTGGTGTATGATGAAGGGAGCTGGACCTCAGCAGAGGGTTTGTTGCGAGAGACGCCACACACTTAACATTGGCCTGAATTGCCGATGATGGTGCAAGGTCTCGCCTCGCCTCTTAGTGGCAAGGATGAGTTTCGTCCAAGGTTAGGAAAAAAAATGTAAATGTAAGCAGCAGGTTTTAATAACGCAAGGGCAGAGAGGCGTGCATGATACTGCAGAATTTATGAATCTGATTTAAATATTTTTCTTCTACGCGTCTCATTTCAATATGTAAACAATAAATAAACCATTTGAGACTAATTACGTTCGTGTTTATTTGTTTCCAATTAACAAGTAGCAGGACTTGTCTGCACGTAACGGATGCCACATGCACACGCACTGACACTAATGATGCCCAACATACAATCGTACTTGTATTTCACTTAATGGGAGACGAGACAAGTGTTAAGAGGCGCAAGTTCCATGTGCAGAGGAAAACATGAAACAGGGAGGAAGTTCAACAGATGGGAGGTGAGGAGAGTAAATAAACCATGAGAGGAGGCGAGGGGCATCACCAACATCCTGGTGACAGGAAACGTAAGAGCAAGTCGTAGTGGTACGCCTGGGCTGGGGCCCACCGTCGTCACACATAATGGAAAGGAAGTTTATGAGAGCACAGTGACTGTGATGGCAGTGATCGAACGAGGAAAGAATGAAAAAAAAGGAAGTTTATAAAAACACTGACTGAGATGGCAGTGACAGAATACGGAAAGAAAGAAAAAATGAAGTTTAAGAGAACACTGACTGAGATGGCAGTGATAGAGTACGTAGAGAAAAAAAAAAGAGAGTAGATCGATGAATATGAGAGAAGGGAGGCAGGAAGTTAGAGCTGGGTCATTTATGAGGAGCCACAGATCTATGGAAGATCGTGAGGCACTTCCTCAAGGGCAGGAGCAATGTCGTATGTGAGGACGAACATGACTTCTCAAAGGAAAGGCAAGTGTGGCTGTGTGAACCCCGACTGCTCGCCACAGAAGCAAGTCTTTCCCGCAGGAGCGCAAGCAAGTTCACACGCGTTGATTCGTGGAGATTCTGTTGATGTAAGCAAAAGCTGCATCTGGGATGATTTGGTAATTACCTATTTCTACAGAAATGGGACTCCTGTACTACACTCATGAAGCCACCCATCCCTTACGTGTGTAATTACCTGTTTGTACAAAACGGGGAGGGAGTTCTACACTCGTGGGGCCCCCTCTCTTACGTGTGTGTGTGTGTGTGTGTGTGTGTGTGTGTGTGTGTGTGTGTGTGTGACTCTGTTCGTGTCTGCCGGAATAAGAAGACATTGATTTATAAAGGAGGAAAGGAAGGACAGCCATCACAACTACTTAGGCGCTTCCTACAGCAGTAGATGTAGTGTATGTTCTGTGAATGTAATGATTCTCTCTCTCTCTCTCTCTCTCTCTCTCTCTCTCTCTCTCTCTCTCTCTCTCACACACACACACACACACCTCTGGTAACCACAGGTCATCAGCTAAAGCAGACCTTCTGAATGGTAGACTGTTTGATTGATAATTCAATTAAAACATTTTTCATTCCAATTTGCATATACGAATGGCATCTACAGCCATGGCTTCTACAATGATGATGACCAGACATTAGTAAGACAGGCAAGAATATTGCCAGTGGATTTCGCCTTATGAAAACCATACTTGTGATCAGATAAAAGACTGTGAGATTCAAGATATCTGAAGATATGGGAGTTGAGGAGGGATTCAAAGATTTTAGAAATGGTAGATGTCAAAGCAATAGGACGATAGTTAAAGGGGGTTAGAACGGTCACCCTTCTTAGGGATGTGATATACCAACGTATGCTCCCAAGAAGGAAACGTTCTGAGGCTTTAATGAGAAAGAAAGCAGACGAGCAAGCACAAGTACAACGAGCTCAGAGGCACATTCAGTAAATAGGGATGGATGCCATCAGGAGCATAAGCCTTGCTTGTGTCCAGAGAAAGACGCGCTTTTCGGACAGTCCGAAAAGAGATTACTGGGAGGGGCACAGGATTAGTAAGAGGAGTATCAGTGGGTGGGGGAATGTGAGAACCATCCAAGGTGGAGTTGGAGGAGAAACGGGAACCAGAGTTGCTTTGCCTATGACAGAGACAGCTACAGTACCGTCAAAACGGAAAAGCGAAAGGAAGGTAGAGCGACAGAAGTTGTCAGCGATGCCCTTAGCTAAAGACCAGAAGGACCTATCTGTAGATACGCCAGACACACGCCAACAAGAGCGGTACTGAGGCATTTTATTCATTCTGTTGTTTTCTACTTGAGTGCAGTGGCTGATAGACTTCAAGCCTCAGTGGATATTTGTCACACAGATGATACGAAGCTGTAACTGGTCTTGATGATGATGATATATCACTACCAACACCAATCACAGAATTGTGAAGATAGAGAATTTGTTTAGATAGACTGACTGTGATTTTTGTCGCAAGGACGGCGAATCTAATGTGCACTCCTGCCCGTCCTGCAGGCGGCGACGGCAAACGGGATACAGAGTGTACAATAGGTGCAGGGGCTGGGGCTCGGTGAGTGAGGTACATTACAAATTACATAACGAGATAAATGTTCAAAAGGACTGTGCAACACTGAATGAATTATTCAGTAATTTACAAAATCAACGAACTAACTTGAGGGAAAAGTAGAATTTTGGTGTTTTTACCGACCTATATATTCTGTAATTCTTATATCATTTATCTTATCAGTCATTTATTATGCAGACATAAGTAAGAAAATATCAAAGAAGCCAAATCCAGCCGCATGGTCCATGAAACATCTGAGCCATCAATTGAACCATGTCGGAAAATCTTTAAACTTCTCGTGTTCGATCTGAGACAAAAGACTGGCGAGACAAACGTTCCAACGAAATGATTTTATGACAACATTCCTGGTCTTCAGGACGGCTGTCAGACAGGCGTCGTAAAGTGACACAAATACCACGAGTCCGACCTCCGCTGTCGAGACCTTCGCAAACTGAGTTAGGAGGGAGTGGAGGGACCCCGGAGGATCTCCTCGAAAGTTGAATTGGGTGGGGATGGAGGACGTTGTGGGGACTCCCCAGTGAGGATCCTAGTAACCTGGGCTGGCTAGGAGTAGAGAAACCTCTGGGGCCATCCCAGGGAGGATCCTAGGAATCTGGCATGGCTAGGAGTGCAGAAAACCACGGGACCTTTCCAGTGAGGACACCAGCAAACACTGGCCCTCATTACAGTCAGAAATTTATACCAAACTATTCCCCTCTGGTCACCCAACCTGCCTAAACTATGCTCTCCCTATTTAGCAACTTTCCTGTTAATCCTCTTTAAACAATTTCTAAAAACTTCGGTATGTACTTTAACAAGTCCAGCTTAACATCGAGTTAGCATCATATCCGTCAGCTCTGCTCAAGATGTACCTGGTGATGTAGCGGTTTTCTCCCTTGAACTATGAAGCTGACCTGTGTTTCGGCCATCTATTTGTACAAGGCAGTGTTGCAGGTGGATGTAGCAAGTTGGCTCGCTATCATGACTGGCTTATTGTCGTATGACTCGACGCTGGTCTATTGTTAAAAAGCAAAGGTTTGACAATACCGCTAGCTTGCTACCATCCGGCACTGCCTCACTGTTCACAAACAAATATGGCTTGTTAATGTCATCTTGTACTAGTTCATCATAGCCTAATAATGGCTTGTTGCTATAAACCGATGGTTTGAAGGAATATCACATTAATAATGTAGCTTCCGTGGCTTAGCAACTGTTGGTTACGATACAACCAACTGGTGGAGCCTCTCTTGTTTAAGGTGTCCTCTACCATTGGCTATTGTAATCATGCGATCCTTTCTACCCACGATGACAACTGATGAACTCAACCTCCTTAACACGACCAGACAACCCTTGAGTACGGCCCGTGAGCAAGACGGGGGAACACGGCCCTTGAGCAAGACGGGGGCACACGGCCCTTGAGCAAGACGGGGGAACACGGCCCTTGAGCAAGACGGGGGAAGACGGCCCTTGAGCAAGAATAGATGTACGTCCCTTGATTAAAACCCCTGAATACGATGGTGTGGCCTACGGCCCTTAAGCAGAAGATACGACCTTTAAGTACGACGGCACAGCCAGTGACTACAGAGATACGACCCTTGGAGAGCAACGGCACAGCAACCACAAGGTACGAAGATTACGACCCTTGAATACGACTGTACTGTTCTTGGGTGTGATGTCTTAGCCTTTAGACCTGACCCTTAAGGGTACGACCAGGCCATTACATTCAATGGTCGTACAGTCGTGCTCAAGGATCGTACCATCGAAGTCAAGAGGGCACCGTTCGCGAGATATAGAGAGACTGCCAAGTACAGCAGGTAGTGTGGGGTCAACTTCCCATAAACATTAGGTCAAAGGTCAGGTGCAGTGCATCTTCTAGAAACTGCTCCTGACTGATGCAGTCGTTGCTATCTCATGTTTCCACTGAGCAGAGAATAAAATACAGAGGCAAGGCACATCTACCAGGGATTAGGAGGAAAAACATGAGCAATTAGCGAGCGACGTGCAAGGTTAACAAAATTCCCAAGGGGGTAAAAATGTTCCAAGGATTTTGTGCTCTGCTAACTTGTGGATCTTCGCCCCGTCGTATCTCAACTGATGACATTATAAACTGTGGCTGTTTGTGTCTTTCGTTGGCTTAATCCGTCTCGTAAAAAAAAAAAAGGTGTATTATACTCTGTTCTGTGTCTTATCGTCAACATGTGCATGCACGCAGTGCAAATCTTGAAGAACCGCTGATCTCTACGGGATGAATTCACCTTTGCTGATGTCCGAGCATTGCAGATGCTCAACATTTTAAGTCAACCAGCGCTACCATAAACTGGCCTACGTAAGTGGCTTGTAAGTGGCGCGTCTCGTCAAGCAAGTGACAGGATTTCGAGTTGCCTGTGTCGTCGTCCCAACACTCCTAAGTTAACCTAGATTTTGACGAGGCATCACGTCCAACGCAGCCGTTGCTGCCTCCCTCCTGACTTTCTGTCTGTAAGCCTACCTCACCTTCTCCTACCACCTCCCTAACCCACTCCTAACTTGCCTTCGTATTCTCCTACAACCTCCCTAACCCACTCGTGCCTTACCTCGCCTTTTCCTACCACCTCCCTAACCCACTCCTACCTTACCTCGCCTTCTCCTACCACCTACCTGACTCACTCCCTGTCACCATACATTCTCCCGGCCATCCTCACCCTGGGCTACCATTTCCTAACGCCTCCTTATCCTCCTGCCAACACCCAGTCCCCAACAGCCGGTCTATCTCTCCTCCTTCACCATTCTCCCTCAGGCACTTATCATGGCCCTCCAGCGTCAGGTGCTGCTGCTTGAAACTTCTTGCTTCCCATCGGTGTTAGAGGGTCGTGTTGTCCCTCGCTCCCCACCAGGTGTGTGGGGCGGTGCTGTCCCTCGCTACCAACCAGGTGTGTGGGGCGGTGCTGTCCCTCGCTATCCACCAGGTGTGTGGGACGAGGCTCTCCCTCGCTCCCCACCAAGTGTGTGGGGCGGTGCTGTTCCCCGCTACCAACCAGGTGTGTGGGAGTCATACTGTACGTTGTTACCCTTCAAGGCTTGGGGGATGTGCCTTACCTTCGTACATCCCACACCTGGGGTGTGTGTGTGTGTGGCACACCTCGCCACCCACAGGACCCGGAGTGTCATGCTGTACTTGGCCGTGTTCATCTGGGACCACATAACACAGGGGAACGTGTGCCTTACAAGCTCGACTAACCTCGTCCCTGGTGCTGTGGGAGGGTTCTAACCTGATGATGTTTTTCTCCTGCAGTTTTCCCTCCTCCTAGGATCCCACTGGGGAAGGGAAGGGAGGCATCCAATCTCGGCGGGAGTGGATTATCCAGTAATAGCATCATGGAGATGAAAGCGGATACTTTATCCCACTGATGGGACGCTCAGTAAATCCACCCTCCTAATCCCCTGATCGGGAATTTGTAAGTAATTTGTAAGTAATTTGTAAGTAATCTATTAATGAAGAAGTCAGGACTTAAATCCCATTGATTGCGAGTTATATTCAATTTCGTTTTTTGAAGGTTTGTCCCTGTAACCAGAGGGGCAACCTGAGTGGATGTGAGTTCAACATATTCTCACATATGAAAGCATAAGTGACGGATATCTTTTGAATTAATGGTATGAGCTGGCTGTTCAGGCAAATGACAGAGACGTGGGCATCAAAACTCACTGAAACTGACACCAACTAGAAGTTTAGTTATATAAATATCTCTCAGCACCAGACATCTGAGGCATAAAACAACTTTTTTTTAAATATTTCCATCTGCCTCTCCTGCCTTCGCAAGGAAGCAGTCAAGAACAAAAGGACAATGGCCTTATTTGCACATCAGTCTCTAGCTGTGACGTCTAATGTACCTAAACTAGAGCCTACCGCCCATAGACTATTCCATGGTTCATCTTGACCATTCCATATGCTCTTGGCTCAGCCCACTGACAGCACGTCCTTCCCCTTCGTATACTACATCACTGCCGTTCATTCTACCCAATGGACACATCTGTGAAGCGTCGCGGGGGACTAATATATCTTCGAATTAATCAAATTTTGCCTTGACAGACACTGTCCTCCTTCCAGACCCTCCTTATAACGCCTTGGACCTTTGCCTCCTCTTCCAGCTTTTGCATTCCTTCTGCTCCTTATAGATCCTTCAACTGCCACGTCCGCTCCTCACTGCCTGGAGCACTCCACTACCTCCAGGTCTTCCTCATCTAAACTTACACCAAAACCCATCCTGTCCCCGACCCTCACGCTGCACCTTATTATCTTTCCTTCGTTCCCATTTACTCTCCACTTTCTCTTCTGACACACTCATCTAAAACTCCCGCAACAGTTTCTGGAGTTTGTAGATACTGCCACCAGAGCCGCGTCACCGCGTCATCTGCAAACAGCAACTGGTTCGTCTCCCACGCCTCCCTCTACCCTAGTACATTGTAACCCCTCCTCTCGCTCCAAGACCTCACCTTTTACCTCCCTCATCACTCCGTCCATGAGCAGATGATACAAGCGTGAGTCTCCCTCACCACTCCGTCCAAGAGCAGATGATACAAGCGTGAGTCTCCCTCACCACTCCGTCCATGAGCAGATGATACAAGCGTGAGTAAGTCACACATCATACAGTATTCCTGTCACTTCTGAAACCGCCCGCCTACAGGCGGTTCCTCTATGCGTTCGTGACGAATCTTGTGACTGACGACCTCCTGCGAGCACTCATACTCACACTTCCAGGCACGCTCTCATGCTCTCAACAGCTTCCGCAGCGAACTAAAGTTCTCGCGCAAATTCCGTTCGAGTCTCTCACCTGTGGGCTCAAATTTTCTGGATGGGTCTCGATGCTCAAATTTTCTGGAAACAGTTCCTGATACTGATATTTCTTTGACGGATTTTGATGCTTAAATCTTTTTGATACTAAAAAATTTTCTTGATGGATCTTTCACTGATCATATTTTCTTTGTAGATCGTCTTGTGGTTGTTTTTATATGTATGATTTTCTTGATGAATCTTCTAACAGTGAACATTTTCAACGGTGATTGTAAGGCATTACCTTGTTTCTCGGTCACAGTCTGAAAATATGATGTCCACACGGATATGACCTTTGTTGACATCCAAAGGGATACGATGTCTGTTGATGTCCACAGTGATGTGATATTTGTTGACCCACAGGGATGCGATGTCTGTTGATGTCCACAGTGATGTGGTACGCTTGTGTGTGTGTGTGTGTGTGTGTGTGTGTGTGTGTGTGTGTG
>JAUTXX010081216.1:0-16986 GCA_032273605.1 Panulirus laevicauda
TATATATATATGTCATGTTAAAAAATGATTGCTTGAAATCAGAGAGACAGATGATAACTGTATGAGATAAAGGGATGAGAAAGGAGTCATTGGCACGGTGAAAAGAATCCCAGGATATTGTAGCTATGGAGATAATAAAAAGTAAAATTCAAATGAGGCAAATGAAGGGAAGGTGTTAGGGTTTATGAGGGGTACAATAAAGGTAGTGATAATGAGAGAGCAAAGTGTAGGAAATTGTTGGGAAAAGACAGTCAAAAACTTCAAGATAAAACTTTATCACCCTCTTTGTTTTATGATTGCAGTATTGTCTCAGTGCAAGTCATTATTTATTCAATAAAGAGCTTCCACAGAAGCCTCCCTATTGTATAGAAGGTTGTGGCATATTAAATATACATGTTATAACATAATACAGATGCACCTTTCTAAAAGAAGAAACAGCGGATGGAACCAAGTGAAGATTTTCTTCTCAGGCTCAGTTACCTGTTCCTGGGGATACTTTAATAAGGCAGGAAAACTGATCATGTGTGAATGAATAAATATGTACAGCATATACTCTATATGATTTCATTAATGAAACATTTTGTATAAACTTTTAGGGCAAAATCATGTTTACATATATCAGCTTAATTCAAAGATGTCCATATAATTTAGTTTATCCTAAATACACAGTGTATCGAATTTTTCAGGATCTATGAAGGTCTTCATGATTTAACAAAGGCTGTCAAGTTTTATAAGGACGTACTGCACAATGATTCTACACATGTTGAAGCAATAGCTTGTATTGGAACCCATCATTTTTACACTGACCAACCGGAGGTGGCTTTAAGGTTTTACAGGTAAAATTATATATCTCTAGAAATAGATAATGAATATGGTGATCCATATTTTTTATGACTACAATTGTCCATAGAAGCTAGGTAAGTGGATGGGTCACATTACCTTTGACTCAGTTCCAATAACTAAGTACAGATCTGCATGTAATACTCCATACAAAGATAAAACAAACTAATGTGAATTTGGAGTACATGATCAGAAAAAAAATCAGAAGTATTTGAACAAAATCACAAGTTTTTTGTGGAATACATAACTACAGTATGTGTCTAGATGGGATTCCCAGAACAGGTTGGTCATCAAAGTGATACTTTTATTTTAGTGGTAGAATTTCACATCAAATTCTTGTTCTGAACATGCCACTTGAATAAACCAACCAGACCTATATATTTCTGACATACGTAAGATTGGTATGCAGCATTCCTCATGATTAATCTCTCCATACCTGGAGACTCAAATTTTTTGCTTCATTTATCAAAATTTTTGTATCATACTGCACATTCAAACATTATCAGTTTAAAGAAGGTTGTACAAGAGAATGATAAGATAATAATTCTGTTTCAGACGGTTACTGCAAATGGGCATCTATAACTGTGAGATATTCAATAATTTGGGTCTATGTTGCTTTTATGCCCAACAGTATGATATGACCCTTACATGCTTTGAGAGAGCACTCAGCCTCGCTACAGATCAAAGTGTTGCTGACGTGTGGTACAACCTAGGACACATTGCTTTGGTTAGTATGAATGTTATTAATATCATTTTTCATAAACAATTTAGTGAGCACTAATTTTTTTTATATTTAAGTAAAATAATGGAGCAGTTCCAAAAAATAGTGCATTCCAGTTTATGCAGTTTCCTAAAAGTTTTAACATCATGGCACATTTAGTAGTTTTCTGATAACTCTTAGTTAAATCACAGAGTAATAAAGCTTCGTACAGTATATACAGCAGTAGATCAGTAATACTATTCTACATTCACACAAGATATAGGTAAATACTTGAGCAATTAATTGCCTTGCTAAATGCAGATTCCATTTTGTTCTGATGAAAAGACCATTTCTTCTGAAATTTCTTTAAAAAGATTGAGGATGCACATAATTAAAGTGCATCTTTGACATGATAGAATGTTTTGATAGAATGAAATTAATTAAGACAGACTATGAGTCCGGAATTTGGAAATAATGCAAAATAAATGAATACATATAAAATGCAACTTGGAGCTTTGATATAGCTTATTTGTAAAATTCTGCAAGGAATGTACCCTAAATCATAATGAAGACAAGTATGAACATGATTAGAGAGTGAACCTTCATTGAGGGCAAGTAAGAAACTAATTTTACCATTTGTTTCTTTATCTTCCCTTTTCTTAGTTATATTTCTTTGATCATTAAAAACAGCTCTAGTTACTTCATTTTGTATTAAAACATATCAAAAAGTTTCATGAATGTCTTCATTCATGATGAACACATAATTTGTACGTTGAGGTGCTGTACTGTTAACAACATACTGCCTTCCTCTCCAGGGTATTGGTGACATAAACCTAGCCTACCAATGCTATCGTCTGGCTCTTGTTGCCAATAATGACCATGGGGAGTCATATAACAATCTGGGAGTATTGGAGTATCGTCGTGGGAATCTTGACACAGCTCGTGCTTTCTTCATGACTGCAGCCAGCTTGGCTCCACACATGTTCCAGCCTCATTATAACCATTCCAAACTGGCTCATAAGGTGATGCACAGAGAAATGTATCTTTTTAGCTTTTATCTATACCATTTACATCCTCATCTACCATACTGAATGTTGCCTTATTCATTTTTTCTTCCACACATTGAGATCTCTGCACTTTTTAGCTAATTACTGTCAAAACATTCACCCCGTTATACACTTTCTCATTCTGTTCTTTTCCTGTACCTTGTTTAACTTTATATCAGTTCACATTTACCTCAGGCACATGTGCTTTTAGTAATTCTGTCCACATGTCCTTAATGCCTCCATATCCCGCTTGTGAGACAACAGAATGACATGATCCCATTCCTTGCCACAAATGATACAAAATGTGATTCAGACTGTAATTGTGATATGTACAATTATAGTTGTATGCACTGTCACACTAATTTTAGTACTAAGTTCAAAGTTTGCTCATCATAGCTCTACTATATCATGTATTAACATAAATTCTAAACTACAAACAAAGCAGGAAAAGTACTTTTGTCATGGAAAACATTATTCCTTGAGGTTGGGTATCTTAAGTACATGTACTGCCTATTGAAGATAGTCCTATTCTTCCTTTCACAAAAGTACTTTTTCTCATTGGTCTTAGTTAAGAAAAGCAGGTATAAAAGAGAAGGATAACAGAATGAGAAAGATGTAAATGTGAAATCTGGAAAAGTTGGAGAATACAGCTGCATGCAACAAAAGCAAATATAAGCTTTTGTAGAGGAAGAAAAGTATAGATAGCAATTTTGGTAGCATCAGAGATAAGGACAGATGGAACGCTTCATATTTCACAAATACAAAATGAATAGACAAAGGACATCTCATCTATTTCTTACCTTTGTTTTCTCCTATTGTTCTGGATGGTCCAGATTTTTTAACACCAATGATTGCCACACTATTTAGTATTGAATATTTTGCTAAAAGATTATTTTTCATCTTTAAAACATGAATGTTGCTTGTCATAATTGATGAAATCAGATCAATATATATAGTAAGAACTCCATAGTGCGAGTTAAATAATTTGGGCTAGAACTTTAGCTATAACTGAACTTAATGTTGCTAAATTCATTCTAATATGTACTCAGTAACAGTTGGAAATATTTTCTTTATATCCAATATCTTATTGCAATCAAAAGAATACTAGCACAATGGTACACAAATGATTGTGCACATATTATCGTGTTTGCAAGAATCTTAAGTTTCCTAGTTTCAAAATCTTCAATAGTTTTTATTTCATTTCAGGTTGGAGACCTACAAACTAGCTACATCATAGTGCAGAAAGCACTCTCGCTGTTTCCTGTACATGTGGATTCAAAGGAGCTCTTGAAATCCCTGGAAACACAATTTCAGACCCTCTAAATCTCATGCATCACTTTTCAGACTCTGTATGTGATATCTAATCAAAAACAAAGAACATTATCAAGTAGTTTCAAAATAAGTGCTATTTCATTCTCCTTCATACTTTATCGCCATTTCCCATGCCAGAAACAAAGAAAAGTGATTTTCACTCATCTTCTCTAGTTGCCATGTTCAGTGCACTGGAAGCACAGCTTATCCACGACTGTGACAACAGTTTATACTTTTCTCTATGAGACTTTGACAAGAGTCATCTGACTGTCACTTCCACACAACCATGCAAGATAAGTTAGTTGATAAGAAAAACCAACAGGGCAAGATAACCAGACATTCATCAAGCAACAAATAGTCCAAATAATTATCAGCAGAGGACTGTCACCCAACCGCACAGGTATCTTTCAGCCATCTAACTAAGCACCAAATTCTTACTCAAAAATCAACAGGGCCAGGCAAAAGGTATAACTTCAATAATTAAACGATTTAACTACATTTTCATTTTTTCCTCTATATTTACTCCTGTCTCAGAATCCCCTTTTGTGGGACTCCCAGAGTACTGATCCTACCACATCCACCAGTGAGGATGGAAGGTCACGAAGGATGGTGATATTGCATTTCTGTCATGGTAACAAAAGTATATGGAAACTGAGGATTGGGTGTTCAGTGTCCTTAGCATAGAAACTGCATCTTGGGCATGAAGGGCATTGTGATATGATGAAGCACTATTTGCAATGTTGAGAGGAATGGAGTCCAGAATACAGAGTAGAAAGAGTGGCTCTTACATGTTTTTGTTGCATAATTCTTAATGAGTATGTCTATGGAAATACATTGAAGATTGGGTTGAAGGGACAGTATGGTATTTTGGTGTTTGTCAAGTTATTATTGTGTATATGAGTAAGCATATGAATCCAGTTTGTCTGTTCCTGTCCAAAAAAGTTGTCAATGCCCTGGCAGTGGCAGGATGAGGAAATCAGCCAGAATAAGTTACACAGTGAAGTATAAAGAAGGAAAGAGCTTTTTATCACTATATGGGGGTTGGTTGGCAGTTATGAATTAGTTTGGATGCAAGGGGGTTAGACCTTATGCTTAGAATTGGATGCTAAACATGTTGAGGGGGGATTATATTGGAGTATTTTTGTTTTATTGTGCAGGTGCTGAATGACCATGGTTGCTTAAAAACCAGTGATTAATTTTACTCTATCTTGTTTTCCTGCCCTAAGATTCCCTTCCACAGCATTCAGGAGACAAATCATGGCCAATAGGTGTTTGGTAATTGAAGAATAATTATTGTATTAAGTGTCTTCAATATGGAACTCACATCTTTGCCAAAAGGGGTTCTTGTAAAATGTTGAACTGGTGTTTGAATATCGAAAAGGCGGTTGTGTCCTGAATGCAAATGAGAAAGTGCAACTCATATATGCTTTGGAAATGTAGTTTCAAATATATGTATGTCTACTGGAGAAGAATTTAAGACTAGACTGGGGGAATTGTTGATGAGCATTTGTCAGGTCATTACAGTAGGCATATATATGTTTTGTCAATGCTGTATTTATTGGGAGTAAGGAGGTTCCATTGCTATAGGCAACTGAACTGTGAAGCCTTAGTAAGTTCTTCATTTCTAACTGGGGATTGGGTTAGAGGCATCTCATGCTGTTGCACAGAATGGAGCAGTGAATGTTCAAAGTCATGTTTTAAACAAACAAAATGCCCTCAAAACACATACCAGCTGAAGTTTAAGACAAGAAAAAGAGCCCCTCAGCTGTCTTTACATATAAGTCAACTGTTCCACTCTAAACTGCACCTTGCCTTGTCATCCTCCCTTTGAGAAGTAAACAAAACAGTATTGCACACCACAAAATACAAAGCACACCCTCCTCTGTAATTTTATTTCTAACTTCTTCCTTTCTTCTGCACTCAAGACAGGAATGATTTCCATATAACACTGTGTTGAGACTACTATAGCTTCTACACCTGTTTAGGTATAAAGAAATGATATGCTTTTCCTGCTTTAACAAGATAATATCAGAAACAAACAAACAATTGCTTGTTATGTCTCATGAAAATCATACATTTGCTATCTGTAGCTTCTGTTCTTGCAAAGTAGCTGTTCGCTTGCCTGTTCCTCTGGCTGGGTTTATAACATCCAACAGGCCACAACATTCATAGATAATGTGTGTATGTGCACACATATGTGCGGATATTGTATGATTTTACATTCATGCATACATACACAAAACCAACCACCTTCTTACCCTATGATTAAGACCTAATAGTAACGATAAGAATGAAAATTTTGAAAGTTGCTTTGACAGTCACTTATAAATGAAGCAGTCATCAACTGTGAGCACTATGAGAAATAGAAATTGTGAAAAGAATAAGATACCATATAAAATATACCCAAGGGGTTAAACGGAAGTATGAAAAGGCAGAAAATCAGTTATCAGATGCACCTGATTATGTACCAGATCTACCCTAAATTACAGAATCAATATACAGTAAAAGATAAATATGAAATTATGTATGGCATTCCAAAACTATTACACATTAATCAAACACTTTATTAGCTAAATTTCAAATACAAATTCATGTACCAACTTTTTTGTGTATGTTGTGATACATTCTCATTTCTAGAGTAAATGTAAGTATTTCATGAAAACAGGGAATACAAGCCAAAAGTTCATGCCTTTATGCTCATCATCTCATCATGTTCATCCATTTGCTGTTGCTGCAATTAAGGGTATTTTGCAATGGTGAAGAATGGGGAAATATAAACTTCCTAGTCTCTCTCAGCAATGGCACTCAGATGGAAGTCAATCTCTTGTTCTGTCAAGGTCCTGAAATGAGAATTAGTATAATGTACAGAAGCAATTTTAAAGATTCATCATTCATCCTGTAAACACTGATAAAAAAAAATCTATATTGGAGTTAAAGGATTTATTCATTGTGTGATATATTCAAGTTTAGAATAGCTTTTGTACAGGACATCTTACAATACCAGACAACTAAGATGGGCAGGAGTGGGGGCTGGAAATCCTTCAGTCTTGTATTAATTTCTACAAGAGAGAAATTGAGGATTTTTTTTTATCAAAGGCTCACTAGTTTATTAACATGGGAGAAGACTGGCAGGTAATGTTCTACATCTGAAGACAGAATGGCTAAGATGTATGTGATATTCATACTGGAATATTACATGGAAGCCAAAATACTTGTGAAGTAGCCAAATCTTTCCTAAACAGTAAGATCCTGATGGTAAAATTCTTCAAGTTGGTCAGTGTTCCTGGATAGAAAAAGAATAAAGAGGCAAGGTGGTGATGAAAGTGGAACAAAAATGCTGACATCCTTCTAGAACTGCCATACAGCATCAGCATCTTCATCCAACTAAGTAATGTGCAACTCATGAAAGAGCTCTTACACAAAGAGCAATTGAACTAGGTCATAATACCCTTTTCCATGGGTTAGGGTACTGAAGTGGTGTTGGCAGGCAGTAGATCTCCATCAAACAGCTTTGGTAAATTTAATCTTTGAGGGGGGCTGCCTACCTTGGGGTACTGTCAATAAGAGAATGAAACTTTTTTCTCAGTTCTTCCTGCATAGGGAAGGGAAGACCATGAAAGTAAAGACTTAAGATGACAAAGAGAGATAATGACAGCCAGTCATCTAAGCTTTGGGACTGTTCTGCAAAGCCACAAGGTGAACTCCTTTCAGTGAATGGATTCTGTACATGATGGACAAGCATGGGCTTCAGTTGGAAGTCAAATGTGTTGGAGTAAAAGAGCAAGGTCATGTAATCCTACTTATATTTGAATCCTGGCACTGTGGTCTACTCCTCTGTCAAGCTTTCACAGTTCTTATACTTATGCTGAGACCTCTTGCACAGCTGACCAAACATTTACTGTTCTTGTTGCATTTGATAATGTCTAGCACCTATTCAACGGTGAAAAAACATCTCTTTGCAAATGGCTTCCCAAATGAGATGGCTGACTGCTTGGTTGACATACTAAGTATACGGAAAACTTGCCAGGAGGCAGCAATGCTTGTGTTTTTGCTGCGAGATATCTGAAGCAGGTAAAGCCTGCTTGGGAGTTGGCTTTGGCCAACAGTGTCAGTTCCTTGCCTCATGAGGTTCCACAGAATTTTGACAGTCATCAATCAGACAGAACCGTTAATTTATGTTGATGATAGTGTCTGCATTCAAAAAGTAAAAGAATTGCTCAAATATGCAAGTTTTCATTGACTGCTGCTTTACAACACATAAAATAAAATTCAGTTCCTTTGGTTATGGTGAACAATATGAGTTAAGATAGTATCAAGGGTATCACATACCATACTAAGTTTTGAGGGCCTATGACTGGCTCTTAATAAATGATGACAGTTATGTATTCATTTGCTATGCTTGTGACAAGAGTGTAAGACTATTTACAAGAGTTTTATAAAACTTCCAATAACTACACTGCAAAGCAATCTAAACACTTATCATTTGGTTCCCTGTGTCAAATGATCATCAGAAACCACATACATTATCTCCAGGCGTGCTTGGAACAAGCCTACTGCTCACAGACAGCTCAGCAAATAAGCTAGCCAAGTTTCCTGACATTTGTTAAAATGAGACACACCAAAGCAAAAAATAAAAGGTCTTAATTTTTTCCTTTAAACAGTCACTCAATTAAGAACATTTATAATGCAACCACATAATATGTTTTGAGTACAGTGACTAAATTCTCCTTTCTGAGAGACGCTCAAAGGATATACTGTAAGAACTTCATTATGACAGCTGGTCCCTAACACAAATAGCTTATTTCCCAAAATCACACTGCTTTTGAGTAAATATCACTAATATGTACTTTCCTGAATAGACAATTCAAATGTTAGTAATAAAGAAATCTTCAATTTTCTTATGATACATATTTGCCTCTTCAACATTAGTCAGGTAGCTTCATGAATGTGTGAACAGCAGCTGTAATGGATAATGTACCAAAACAAGACCTCTTATCATACACAGCAAACCCCATAGAGTACTCCATGGTTTCAAATTAAGTGAAAATTATGCATATGTGCCTATAATCCCAGTCAACAGACCACTGCTCACTCTTCTCACACTCAGTAAAAATATCTTCATTGTGTAATGATACCCAATACACATACAGTAACCATCAGATAAAACATACATAGTGTACATATTTAATTTCATCTAAAGAAGGGAAAGGGACAAATTGATCATTTAATTATATGAAACAAGGATATAATACTTGATGGAAGTCCTTACCTAAACTTAGGATTATCCTTTGAAACAACTGCCACCTCAACCTCTGTTGGCTTAAAGTCTGCAGAGAGGACTGTCATGAGGCATGTAATAGCCAGCTGGATGGTTTCATCATGGGTGTAATTTGTCTTCTTCCTATACCTGTAACATAATTCATTGTCAAGAAAAGTTTGCACACAAAATCACTACTTTCCTTGAAAAAATTACAGTACAATAACCTAACCAATAAATCAAGAAACATCAAAACCAAACTACACTCAGTGAATCTAATCTAACTACTCTCAGTGAATTTTGTCAATGTCAATTGGGTATATTCGGTTGTTTTCATCTGCAGTTGGAAAAATTACTTAAATATGAATATGGCATTAATCTTTACACATAAGCAATACAATCAACCAACTTTTTCTCCAGGAAGCTGTTTGCTTCGGTCTGTTTGACACCAGCAGAGCAGGCACGATTGCCACAATAGTAGCCTGCTGGGTCAGTCTTGTAAACACATGGACCTAATTCATCATCAAATCCAATCAAAATCATGCCTGAAACACAACAAAAGATAAATTTTCTCAAATGAAGCACAAATTATATTAGAGCTTTGTGACTAATAAGTAAATGGCAAACTATTCAAAAATTCTGTTGCATTGAACATACCCATTACACTAATTCCTTATTTACCAACAAAACTGTTTAAATCACATATTAAGTACAATGACATGCTTTCAAGAGATGGGACTAAAACTGACTTCCTTCAAGTTTCTCACAAAGTGCCAAATCAACTGAAAAGCTATTATAATTCTGTTATAATACTGTACAGTTCTATGAGTATTAACATAATCAAACCTTGGTATATATTCAAACCAACACTACTGTCTAATAAAAGGTTTGTATGAAAAGAAAAGCTCATGATGTGCAGGCAATTAAAATGGGTTTTCTCAAAACTGAATATGGAATACAGAACTTAGAACTAAAAGAGGTAGTCAACAAAGTAAGGTATGGATTATTGTACTAATTTCATGTGGACTTGAAAAGAGAAACTGGACAAAGAAAGAGTGGCAGAGTACTTGAATAAAGTAAATGAAAAGAAGGTATTCAAGAAGCAAGGAAAATTGGCAAGATTTCAAATGTGAGGCTGAAAGGTCTTCTACTTCTTAGTTTACAAGCAAAGGAAAAATTTACTTTAAAGATACAGATCCGTGCAGTAAAGTTATCTTCACGTAAAAAGGCATCTTGTGAAGGTGAACACAAAAACACATTCAATGTGTTGATAGCATGGCATAAATAAATACACAATACTGATAATGAATAAAAAAAAGGTGAATGTGAACACACATGTAATGAGGATGGGACAAAATGAAAGAAAGCCTCAATATGATTATCATCTAGCAAGAAATAAGCTTCATGATTGTGCGTGTGAGAAGGATTTGGGAGTCAACAATATCCCTAACCTACTGCCACAGCCCCAATTTAAGGGAATCGTTAGGGAGACAAACTGTCTGCTGGTAAACACTTGAATAACTTCAAAGTAAACAGATAAAAGAAATATTAAACAAGCTGTTCATATCCTACATAAGTCCAAAACTAGAAAATAATTCTCAACTTCAGTCACTGCATCTACAAGAGCATAAAGCGCTAATACATAAGATCTAGAGGAGGACATCAAAGATGGCACCAGAATTGAACAGGGCTGAGTTACAGGGAAAGGCTAGAGGCTTTAAATATGCCCCATCTTGAAAGAGAGATGTGTGAGAGATGAGTTGCTAACAACTCTTAAGTATTCAAAACACATCAACGATGTGGACAAAGAACACTTCTTTGAGAGATGTAGGGAGAGATCAACCAGACAACATAACATGAAATTAAGAAAGAAGTTTATCAAAAAAGCTGTAAAAGATGCATTTTCATAGTTCAAGAGAAAAGAATGAATGGAAGCGAATATCTGACTGAGGACATGATTACTCCAGCCAGCATACATAAATTAAAAAAGTCAAATGAGAGCAAAGTATGTCACATACAAAGAGAAATTTGTAAGGAAAGTGCATGTTATAATTAGATGCATAAAGTCTATGAGATTATTTTAATCAGTTAAAACAAAGATGGCAAAACCTCAAAATCAAGAGGGTTACAGTCTGGTCTAAACTACTACTAATGATACTGAATGACGTAACAAATAACTCACTGCATCCTAAGGGGCGCATTTCAGCATTCTGTGTGTACACTTGGTTAATGTCTGCTATGCGTCTGCACAGAACATTAATAGGCATGTCATATCCATACTGGTACTTGAAGTTATTAGCTTCACTCTGGGCTACCATCACTTGGTACCTACTGTCAGCTAAAAGATAAATGTTTCAGTATTACATAATCTATTTTTTCTCTCTTATCTGCACATTACATTTCTCTTCAAAAACATAAACTTTGGTTTTGCTCACTCTTACTTTCAATTTCCCTTTCACATCATAACATCATCTTATTATTCAACTAACATATGCATCATTTGAATACAGTAACTTGTAATTTTCATTATATTAAATCATGATCTAGTTGTAAACCACAATCTTCCCACCTCACTTTTATGTCATGTAATGCCACTTTCATGAGAACTCTGAACATCCATGGTGACATTACTCACTTGAAACACTCCAATACTTACATACTACCATCAACATAAAAAAGCTTCTTTCAATTTAAAAGCTCTGCAGCATCTAAGTTTTCTATGTGCACTGAAGAGTTTGAAATTCCACAATTCCTTTCCTAAGGATGAACAAAAATACTAGCAGAAACTACAACAGTTTTTCTTTCCCATACTAATGAGGAAGTGCTTTAATATATGAAGAATGGCCTCATTTGCTCACATCTATTCTCTAACTGTCATGAGAAACACAATAAAACCAGAGCAAGCATCCACAGCCACTCCATGGCTTCCACTGACCATTTCATATCCCCTAATCAGCACAATGACAGCATATCATCCCAGTTATACTAAATAATTCCAATTCCCTATATCCCATGTGCACCTCTAATCCTCCTGAACATTCAAGCCCAGAGGACTCAGAGCCGGTTCCATTCCCTCCTTCCATCTCCTTGGTCTAACTCTCTCCTGCTTCCACTTCTGACACATATGAAGCATCCTCTTAATAAGTCTCTCTTCATTCACCCACTCCATATGTCTAAAACATTTCAGCACACCCTTTTCAGCTCTCAATCATAACAAAATTTCCCACCATGTATGTCTCTTATGCAGCCATACCTTCCACAACCAACCCTGCTTGCACCACATATTATCTTCAGGCATTTAATTTCTAACAAGTCCAACCTCTTCTACTCTTCTGTATTCAGGGCCAAAGACTCGCATCCAAACAACTATTGCAATATGGACAGTAAAAACTTACGCTGCATGCCAGTCATTACACAACCAACATTCTGGGTGAGCTGATGCACATGTGTCACTGTAATAGGGTCCAGCAGCTTGTCCTGGAAGAATGATCAAAATCTTTTCTACAGCGATAAGTTTAAGATGTTTAAGATTTGCTATTATCCTTAAATCATTAACTGGCTAAGTATGTTATGCTGAACATATGTTTAAAATTCTGAAAAATCAGTGATGAGGCTAAAGCATTTTACTTGAAATACATATTTTTGTCTACCTGATTCCTAAAACACAAAAACCTATAAAGTCAAAACAAGCAAAAATAATGTAGGAAACAATGACTTTACACTAGTATTCAAAGAAAACCTGCTTTAATACAAAACTATTATATGGCTGAAAGGAAAGCCACTCAGTAGACTGCTACACCACCAGGGAACTGACAGACCATATTTCCTACACATCAAAATATTACCAGCAAACTAAAAGTAAATATTTTTACCCAAAGTACTGTTTCTACTGTATTCAAGCTTTTCTTACTATTAACACATTTTCAGTTTTAAAAACAAATAGACTTTAGATCCTATGTAATATTAACAAAGCTTACCACAAATTCTTAAATAAAAAAGAGGAACACCATTTACGTTAATGCTTGTCAGTATGTTAACTAAAACATCACTGACTATGGTCAACAAAATAATGAGTAAATCAATCAATCTTGCATCTATGGAAGGAAGGCAAAATCTGTGGTCACATTCATCTTTATTTACTGTATATCCCAGAACTGCTAAATTTTCCCAATCTTTAAATTCTTTGGTACAGAATTCAGAAACAGCCACTTGCTCCAATTTTTTCCACTAAGCTTGTTATGATTCAAATTTTCACATGCTTTAACTCCTTTGAATTAGAATTTCATAAATTTTGCCCATTCTTCATTTCACAAGTTCTCATGTACCAGACTTAATAGTTCATTACAGATGAGATCATGATATTAAATATGTAAATGAATTATTGGCTTGAATTATGATTCTTCATCTTCTCTTAGACAACTGCACTGTGTTTACAATTGTTACTCACCATAGACATGATAAGCAGGCTTCTGTTCCTTAATATGCCTACTAAATCTAACGGCATCAAACCACAACAGTTTTTTTATGATAATACAACAAAAAATTGGACTGGCTTTGAATACCACTGATGACTAATCAACTAATTCTTTTTGTGTACAATCAACTTCCTTGCTTTTAACACACTGTATTTCTTACACGTGCTTCAAGATGGTTGCCTCTTACTTCTCTTAGAAGAAAGCACCAAATTATTGTTTGGAAGCAAGGAAATGCGGGTACACACGAGAATTCTTGGTGCACTTGGTGCTCAAAACACATGACCAGGCAGCTGCTTCCTGCAACACCTAATCAGTCCCTTGCCTCATTAATGTGATCAAGACCCAATGGACCTAGAATACTTCAGAAATGTTACCAATTTCATGCCTGAACATCTGCAGGTAGTAAATCAAGGCCCGAGAGATGACGACTAAGTACTAAAATGTAAATGTGACACCTTTGAAATGTATGGGGAGGCAGACAAGGTTTTTTGCGGACACTATAACTCCAAGTCAACTCCCTTTTATTCAGCAAATGCCTTTAGTGAATGGAAAATGGCTTTTTCTTTAAGAAAAAATATTTCTTTTTGTCACTAACTTTCAATAATCTTGTTGAATATATCTATGCTTATAATGATGGCTGACAGTAATACAACTGCTTGTGCTTCTCTCTAGTGTTGAGCAACGTCTGCAAATAATGAAGTGCTTTTTCTTCATACTGAATTTATTCTGTTTGAAATGCCTTTTCTTCATTAGCCCTTTTCTCTTTCAAACTAACATATACATTAACATAGCTGAAATCTAAATATCAATGAACCTGTAAATAGTTGGTACTGATCCAGCAAACTGGGTAATTTCCTAATAAAGTTCTATTGTTACAATACTTAGTAATACAGTCAGCAATATGCAGGCATCTCTACCAACCCTCATATCAAGCCTAAAAAATGAAAACAGATGATGAAACTTGTTCAAGCAACTCAGAATCAACCAGCCTAAATAGATTTCAAGCCATTTTTTTTCTCTATTTTCCTCAGACCTCTTGCAGTATGCTCCCTATTAAACAGTGAAATTCAATTTGTAATTACTTCACTGTATATGTATCAACCAAATACTTCAACTTTTAAATTATATCTATCATCATTCAACTAATTCAATGTACTGATTTTTTTATGGTACTTTTAGTTCAAATTCCTTCAATTTTTGTTAGCCTCTCCTATAAACTTCTCCCACTTAAAAGACATATCATCAGGAACAAATGACTGAGCCTTTGAGAAAAATATCCTCAACTGGCTACTTCTGTACCTACTTTTATAAAGTTACTATAAAAGGAGACAGAAATAATAGCCCCTCAGTCTCATCACTCTTCATTACCTTCTCAGACACGCAGGATATGCATGGGTAGTAATCTCCCTCCTTCCTATTCTCATCTTTGAAAACATTTGCTGCACTAAAATTTAACCACTCTAAAGTTTCTCCTGAAGTCCCCATTGTAATAGTGTCTAACATACCTTTCACATATTCTAAAGTTCTTGTTTTGATAAAACCTTCACTAATCTAATGATACTGCATTGAAAGAACCAAACCATAGATGATCCCTTGTCTCTTCCCATCATCATATGGCATTTCCATCACACACTTCTGCTACTTGTGAAGCAAAATCTAAATCATTCTTCAATTTTTTCACTATCTTTAGTTAAAAAGTATAGAGTAAACTCAAAATAATTTGTCAACAATATTCATATAACATGGGTCACTGTAATCGATAGAAAACACAAAAAAAATTACTATGGTACATTATATATAGTAATACTCAGTATAATGCAGCACTTACTGGAACTTTCTTCTGCGTGACACAAACTGCTGTATCTTCTCCCTTACATGCCACTGATGTTAGACCTCCTTGGTTGATTGCCTTAAATGCATACTCTGAAAAATACAAACTCCAGAGAAACATATGACAACAATTACATTCTACCTACTCACACAAATATATGATATCTAAATAAAAATTTAGAGATCCTTCCTACTCCAGGAAAGAAAAAACTTCATATTCTCCAAAATTACTCATAATCCATCAAATCCTGTAGTAATCATGATTCTTAAGTGAGTGAAACTAGCATGTAACTGAAAAACAGTCTGGGTGGGTTAAGTGATGAGGTCAAAGTATGAAAGCTGTAACAAATCGAGCACTTTGTTTAAACAAAGCATCCATCTGTTCACAATACTCTCAATTACTGAAAAAAATTAAAGTATTGGCAGATAACATAATAACCCATTTCTCCTTCCATATATCACTGCATATGCTACCCAAATGTTACCGGATTTTGGCTGCTCAAGGTTACACCACAAGTGAAAAGACACCTTTCACACCACTGTATCATTGTATCAATTTAACGCTGTATCAAAGGAAACCTTTATTTCCTTGCTATTCAATGAAGCAAAGCCTTGAAGGTGAAGGGAGTCCATGTAAAGGTTCCTGGAGTCACATAATTAAAATAAAATAACACTAACACCTAACACCCAGAGACATGTTCACACGTACACATAAACATGTGTCCTGCAGGTATAATCATGCTGTGTTCATCACAATGAATGAACACCAGGCTCTGGTAAACATTTCCTTTTATCATACAAATACTCAGCCTCTATCATTATAAGTCATTAACATATAAGGTCATATAACAGTTACAGATAACTAAATTTAGATAGATTACATATCTAGGTTTTTTGTGTTCCAATATATTTCTATATACTAAACCTAAATAAAACAATGTCTCAATAGTTAAAGACGCATCAGACTTCATTCTATGACGTATATTCAACAGTACGATTGTTTTCGTTTATAAGTAATCTAGATGCACCCTTACATTAGAGTATGCTTGTAATATTAGGTAAAAATCAGCAACGTCTATTTTTGATATCCAAACTAACTAGCCACTCGTTATTGTAGGGCCACTGACAAGTGGATAAACACATGCACAAAATTCATCAAAACTAACTGTCAAATCACAGGATGGTTATACTGTACATAAATCTTCAAATTTCCATCAACATACCGACTTGATAAAGTCTTCCCTCCGGAGAAAATATTGTAATATGACGGTCAAAGCCAGCACTTGTTCCTCGAGCCATCCTCAATGTTTTCCAATGACGGTCGACTGTTTACCTCCCGGCGCCTCGACCCTCGACTTGCTGCATTATATTAAGGTATCTCTCACAAAATCGTCATCCCAGCAAAATCTATTTATAGATATAATAACTCTGGCTAGATGATCATACCAAATTATGGATAAAACTAAATTGAAGGTCTAAGATAGTCGATGGTCTACAGTTAGTAATACCTTTCCGCGGGGGTAATGT
>JAUTXX010081327.1:0-28307 GCA_032273605.1 Panulirus laevicauda
AGCTATATCGTGAGTGATTCACCTTTAGCGAAATTGTTCATCAAAGGACATTCACTCCAAAGGACTCCATACTCCTCTGCTTTTGGAAGTAGCGCAACCCTGGAGAAAGGTAGCCTCTGGAAAGAGGACCCTTGGTAACACCTGGGCTCTCTCTGGGAAAGAAATCCTCTGGCGAACGCCAAATAAATGGATGAATGTATGATTTGGGTGAGGACTTGGGCCTTCAGCATCGTGAATGGGAGTTGGAACTGTTAATGTGAACGCAGCCTTGCTCATGAATAGTTTGGAGAGTTAGAAATGCATGTTTACCAATGACATTTGAATATTTTACATCATGATTACCAATATAATCTTCGGTAATGCCCCCCCCCCCCAAATATTCAATTATCTCCTTCCCATGGTTTCGTCTCGTGCTGTAGTTTACTATGACTTGTGTCATGATGTACAATTAGTTTTTAGAATGGAAAAAGATACAGTTGTACTACAGGGTAAGCTGACAGTGGTTTTTACATTAATCAGCTAATGACTAATGGCATATCAAGGATATTACGGGGAAAAAAAGGTATATACATCCAATAGAGAGAAGTAAGGTTAAAGTCAGCTGACACAGTCAGGCGGAGCAGCGCCGCGACCAGCAGCAGGGTGAGAGAAGTGTTATCTTAATATCACATTTATATCCTCGGTGTCTTCCATTGCTTATTTCCATCTTGGTTTCACACTTTTATCATATAAATCCTGTGCTTGTTTGACATCGAACATGTCATCGGCTGTAATATGAGGTCTAAAAGATACATAGTCGCATGATCAGTTAAGCATCCTCCAATTTATCTCCATTAATCTCTCACGATATAATTTGCGACAGATTCTTATTTGGCGGTTTCAGAACCTGCCTGTGATATTTGATTTTATAGGCATAGCTCTCAGATTTTACTAATAGTAATTATGCAACTGTAGAGGGCATAAAGATACAATTATATGTCGCACGACCAATGCGTATCTTTACTATGCTTTGTTACACAATTTACTTGAGCTTATTTCTTTTTCGGTACAACTTATGTCCGTCGTCAAAATCATTCTGTTCCAGAGGGTAAAATTCCAGTTTAGCGCTGCCAATGTTACATTTTGGCCGTGAAAGGAAACTGGTTACTTTTGTACAGATGACTGAGATGGGAAGATGGTGACTTATCAGATTAGCTCCGCATCGTCATTAGCCCTGGACACTTGAATGATTTTCCTCTGCAACTTGAGTGTAGTATCTATATCTATCTATATCTCTGACGCCTATTCCCAATTGTGCAACTCCCTTAAGGGGGGTAAATTTGTGAACTCCAGCGCCTCTTCTTAAACTTCAGTGCCTCGCCCTTAACAGGCCATTGGGAGAGGGTAACTCTAGCGCAGTGTTTGTAAAGGCTTCTAAATAATGTTCCGACTGACTACGACCCACTGCTCCCACCACTCTCAGCCAATGTTTCGACCCAGTGCTCCTGCCTAAATGTTCGCAGCCACTCTTTCCATTTGTACTGTATAGAGTATAAAGTGACACTTACAGATCATGATTCAGAGTATTTCATTTTACTGAGCGATATTATGTTAGGTGGTTATATTAGGTCATAGGAAATGTGAGGCTGATTAAAGTAAAGTTGGTTCTATAAATTTTTTCACAAGTGCATTACCTATGAAAACCTCTGCTAATCATCCTGGCAAGTAAGGTTCATTGTAATGTTCAATATCCTAGTGCAAATCTGCGAAGTGTTACGCCCATGCCTGAACATTGTGTAAATGATGCTGAATGTCAACAACATATGACAGTGAAGAGCAGGAGCAAATTTATTTTAAGTTGGCATATTTCTACAATCATTTCAGAGACTAGGTGACCTGAGGTGAGATTTGCATGGATCCAAAAGTAATAGTGATGCATAGCTAAATGAAAAATTACTGGGCAACGTTTTTATTCAACAGTAATAAGTAGGTCAATAGTAGTGAGGATAATGAAAATCTGGAAAAATGTGGTAGTAAAAGTCAATAGAGCATGTCTGGGAATCAACAGAATGTAGAAAAATCTAACCCAACATTCCCGAGCAGCATAGAAATTTCACCTAACATTCCCTAGCAGCCAATATCATGGAACTTATTTGAAAAAATAAGCTTTTTTTAGTGTTAACTTCATGTATGCATGTACTTGCTGCACACTGTGTGCATTCTTGTAGACAAAAAGAGATTTGTAAGCAGCACATTACTTGACCATGTGGCCTCGTGGAACAGATGAGAATCTCATTAGCATATTTCTCTTACAACATTGAAATCTGAAGATATTCTAGGCTGCAAGAGGAAACTAGATTAAGTTTTCACACATTTTTTTAATTACTAGAATTGTTTTAGCTACTTTTACTTAAACTGGCCCCTCATTTTCCCCACACCTTCATAGCCCTGTATTAATCTCTGAAAAGATTCCAACAGTGAATACAAAGCACACATACATTTGTAGCATCATGAAAGTGACAAAAAAAAAAGTTTGGTTTATTTTTCAGCTGAAGCAATGGAATTTTAAGATTAGTGGCTGCTATGGAAAGTTAGATGAGATTTTCATATGTTCTGTTGATTCACCATATGAAAATATTCATTAATGTGGAATAAGTGGCTCTTCCCCCAACTTTGTTAACCAGAGTAGAATCAAAAGCCTTCTCGTGTTACACTTTTTTTCAATCATCCTTTTCCATCTGCTGTGATGTTGCTCTTCTTTTTCTGTTCTACAGGTACCATATGACTATACCATTTTACTTAAGCTACTGCATTTGTTATGTCTGCATGTGTCCCAGCCCATAAGACCTGGATTTGTGCACACATATGGCTACAGCTTCCCATAGCACATGTGTGGAGACCAGCCTTAATAAACCATTTTGATATCTTTCCTCCCTCAGCAAAGCTGCGGAATTCTTTTATGTCTATAGTTTTCCTTTTTCTTATAACCTTTCCACAAGTAAGGTCTACGAGCTTTGGAACTCTCAATTGTCTCGTCTTTCTCAATAACTTATGACCTGGCACATTTCAAAAGACAGTTTTCAACTTTCTCAAAAATTTGTAAATACTTTCTCCTGTCTTTTCTTTTTCCATCTAATAAGTCTCTCTATATTTCAGTTAGAGCCTGGCCTTGATGTGGACTTTTGTCCATGAGTGGGGCCTTAAAGAAAAAAATCAGATAAACTGTACCTGCATGCTTATTTTTTTAAATTTATTATCTTGAATTTTCATCCAAGATGGCTATAATAAAGGCATGCTTTTCCTCATGCCATGTCAGGTATTAACTATTTTATAATTAATTTCAAAATTATCCCACAAATTCTGAAGTCATATTCTGTGGAGTACACACAAAAATAGGTGTTACACAATACTAAAATCTTATTTAAAACAAAACTGACATTATTTTAGCCTACAACAGTTTAATGAGTGTGAACCTCTCCATGTTAAAATCTTTTCCTTTTTAAAATCTCCCCTAATGAAAATTAGGGATATTTCAGATAATCTTTACCTTTCTAAAATTTCCCCTAATGAAAATTAGGGATATTTCAGATAATCTTGTCCTATCTAAAATCTCCCCTGATGAAAATTAGGGATATTTCTGATAAAGATCATAAATTTTTTTCTGCATTTCTGTCGTTATTAATTCTTTTATTTTCTTTATTTCCATGATCCTGAGATTCAATCTCTCTCTCTCTCTCTCTCTCTCTCTCTCTCTCTCTCTCTCTAAAAAGCTTGAGCCTAGACTATTAATGTGTGAAAATTGGCATTTGCATAGCCTTTGTTGACAGGGCCATATACTTTTTTCTGGTAATGTATAATTCCAATATCCATCTGCTTTCAGACATGTTTCATCATCTGTTTAATGTATATAGGCCCATCCAACTACTGTTCTCGCAACATGGTTACCAGCTTCATGTGGATGTAAATGAATACAGGCCTCAAAAGGAGTTTCGTTTGCACATGCCTTTTCATGCTTTTTTGTACCCCAATGCAGCCAGCATTATGATTTCATTTAATATGACAATGAACATAGCGTAAGCATGCGTATACATAACATTTGTAGCATATATGACCAAATAGTATGGTTGGTTCCTTTCAAATCAAATAAAGCAAATGACTAACCATGTAATGAAGCTTTTTTTCCCAATGCACTGCAATCCTTTTAGGCAAGTTCTCACTTAGACCTGGAAATAGGTTTAGATTGGAAAAAAGCAAAAAAATTCTAGAAGCATAAGGTGGCCCCTGAACCCCTAGTCTATAGGTGTTTGTTCCTAGGAAAAGTGTTCTGAGATTTTGGTGAATGCTTACTTAAGGAATCCAGTGAAAATAATATCAATGAAAGATGTTACTGAATTCACCTGCTCAAGGTTACACTACAAGTGAAAAGTCACTACTGGCAAGGCTGTATTGTAACAATGTGACTATGATCTTGTCAAAGAAATTGCCACTCCAAAGGGGTCTACATATGCTTCCCTGCTACTGGAAGTAGTACAGCCTAGGGCTGAAGGAGCCTTTAGAAAAGTTCTGGGTGTATCAATGTAACTTTTATAGAAACTGGTTGTGGGGTAATTATGAATGCTTAAGCTGGTGTCAATGAATATTATACTATTTACCCCAGACATTTCTTATGCCCTGGTTCAGTCCATTGACAGCATGTTGACCCTGGTATATGACACTGTTCCAATTCATTCTATTCCTTGCACGCCTTTCACCCTCCTGCATGTTCAGGCCCGGATCACTCAAAATCTTTTTCACTCCATCTTTCCACCTCCAATTTGGTCTCCCACTTCTCCTCGTTCCCTCCACCTCTGACACATATATCCTCTTTGTCAATCTTTCCTCATTCATTCTCTCCATGTGACCAAACCATTTCAAAACACCCTCTTCTGCTCTCTCAACCACACTTTTTTCATTACCACACATCTCTTTTACCCTTTCATTACTTACTCGATCAAACCACCTCACACCACATATTGTCCTCACACATCTCATTTTCAGCACATCCACCCTCCTCCGCACAGTTCTATCTATAGCCCACGCCTCACAACCATATAACATTGTTGGAACACTGTTGGAACCACTATTCCTTCAAACATGCCCATTTTTGCTTTCCAGGATAACGTTCTCAATATATATATATATATGTGTGTATATTATATATACATATATATATCCCTGGGGATAGAAGAGGAAAAAAAAATTCTATATCACAACAGAGAGTTTTGCATAAAAGTTTTTACATAATTACAGAGAAATCTTCTATGCAGGTTGGTGATGATGTGCGGCAGGATATGCTTGCCCTCCAGGTCATCTCTATCTTCAAGAATATCTTCCAGACTGTTGGACTTGACCTTTTCCTCTTCCCCTATTGTGTTGTAGCAACATCTCCAGGGGTGAGACAAATATTTCCTATTTTTTTGTTTTAATGTTGATTATTCATGGATTGGGGGGTTATCATTCATTAATTTGTAAGTGTGATTCTAGTTTGACCAAACTAATCTGGGCCAGCCCAACCTAGCCTATCCCATACTATTCCATCCATCTCATCTCCTCTGATCTTAACCAATTTGAACTGACCCCATTTCAGCTTACTCTGTCTTACACCAGTCCAACTGAACCTGTATTGATCTAAACCAACCAAACTTAACTTATCCCATCATGACATGTCCAGTTTCATCTTAACCAGCTTCACCCTTATTTAAGGTGCCTTATCCTACTGTATCCTATCCATTTTTCCATATTTTACCCTGGTCTATCCTTTTTCCTTATCTTTTACCCTGTATTGCTGTATCTTGCCTTGTGTTTCCTTGCCTTACCACTCTCCCAGCCTAACCCTACCCAAAACCATTCCTTCCTAGGCAAAATCTGACCTATACATGCAATGTGTTTAGAATTTTTCTACCTGCATTTCAAGGAGACTGGCTAGAGGCCTATGTATATGCCTGGTATCACCTACAACTCTGATAAACATACAGAACTATCTACAAGGCATGGTTACTCAGAGAAAACTATAGTGAGAAGACACAGTGTATGCACCCAATTTTGGACCTTTTACCGTGCAGCACTGCAAATAAGTGAGATTTTGTGTGTTGCAGATGATGATAATAGTCAGTAATAAAATTATACACATTGGGAGCTCATGTTGAGTGACTCTGAACGTGATATTGAGGAAGATTCATTTTCCAAGCAGAGAAGAAAATTGAATTGGAGGATGATATAGTAGGTCCATTATATATGATGAATTTTAATAGCCACAGCATGCCTTACACCCTCCTGTATGTTCTGACTCTGACCACGCAAAACCTTTTATACCCCATCCTTTCATCTCCACTTTGATTTTCCCATTTCATTTGTCCCCTCCACTTCAGACACAAACATCCTATTTGACAACCTCTATACATTCTATACATATATCCAAAACATTTCAGCACATTAGGAAGTAGGAGGTGGAAACGTTTTTATTTAGGTAGAAGTAATAGGTTGGATCATACAGTAGACATATTAGATAAAAGTATTTTGTAGGAACATTGGATAGGAGCCTCTGAAAATATTGCACTAGAGTTGCCCTCTGCCAGTGGCTTGTTAAGGGCAAGGCTATAAAAGGCTGAAAAGTGGGACTGGAGTTCATCATTTATGGAGACTTCTGCTGTGGCCACCCCCTAAGGGAGTTTTCAAAGGGAACAGGCATCAGAGGTATAGACAGATAGATAGATAGATTTCACTGCACATTTTTGTGCATCTCCCCTTTACTACCATCTTTGACTATTTTCTGAAACTTGTGACTCTTTTATTAAGAGGGCCACACTTCCCCCCCTTTTTGCCATATATATATTTATGTATGTGTATCATTGGCTATTTATGATTACCTGTTTGTATTGAATGAGAGTGAGTTTTATACTTGGGGCCCATCTCTTGAACATTCTCTATGTCAGAAAGCTATTTAGATTTATGTATGTTGTCTGCAGTAACCATGCCCTCAGTCATTTTATTCTATTTATCCACCCATCTTTTACTATAAAAGTACTTATTTGCTTCTTATTTAGCAAATGTTTTGCTTAATTTCGTGATTTGTCCTCTGGTTGCTCAAGCCCTTCATCTCTCGAAGACGTGTTCATTGCCGTAATCATCACTCTGTTTTGAGAATGTAAAGATTGTGATCAGATCACCCCTCACTTTTTTCTCTTCCAAGATGGGCATACTTTATAAAGATTGTGATCAGATCACCCTTCACTTTTTTCTCTTCCAATATGGGCATACTTAAAGCTCTAGCCTTTTCCTGGAACTCAGCTTTCTTATTTCTAGTAACATCTTTGTTGCTCTCCTCTGGACTTTCTGTATTAGTTCTTTGTGATTTATTAGGTTTGGTGATCAAACTTGAGGAGTATATTCTGCCTTTGGCCTTATGTAGGTTGTCAACAATTTGTTGAATATTTCCTTATCCATTACTCTTGAGGGCTGTTTTGAAATGTGGACGTAAATATATCTATATGTGTATGTATGTCTACCTTTAACATTTTAACTCCAAGACCTCTTTTATAAGGTTCCAGTAACACTGGAAGTCTGACATATCTACCAGCTTTGACCATAGCTCATTATGTTCGGTGATATATCTTTTTATGTATAAGTAGGGCAGTGGAGGAGTAGGTGGTCATTGTTTTTATTATTGAAGTTGTGTATTGCATATGAGTGGGCCTGTGCCATTTTGAATTGTATTGTCGAATATATAGGCAGTGTCCAAGTACAGATGCATGAGTATGAGTAGTATTTATGTAGAAAGATTAGGTTGAGGATACAATATATTAGTGTTTTTCAGGTCATTGAATATAAATGTGTTTTGTGAAGGTGGTGGATACTAGGTTTGGGAGCATTTGTGAATACAGATGACTGAAGTGTGAGGCTGGGATCAGCTTTATATTTCTGCGCACAGGTTGATTGGGTATTATGAAGTATCTTTTAAGTAATAGAGTTAATGCTATTGTAAAAAATTGGATAGTCTTTTAATATGCTATAGTGTCTTTGAATGCTTTTGTTTTCTAATCAGCAGGTGATATTTCTGAATACTATTTTTTGAATCTCATTCAAGATTTTTGATTATAGATTTGTTTTGATTTTTATTGGTATTAGTGATTATTTCTCATATATTTTCCTTTCTAGCAGAACTTAAATTTTCTTCTCTTCCAGTGTGGTGTTATTGAGTGTGTTCCTAATGCTAAGTCTCGAGACCAGCTTGGTCGTAGTACTGATACTGGTATGTATCAGTACTTCATTGACCTTTATGGAGATGAAAATTCCCACAAGTTTCAACAAGCACGAACAAATTTTGTAAAATCAATGGCGGCATATTCTCTGGTTGGATTTCTGCTGCAGATTAAGGACAGACATAATGGAAACATCATGCTGGATACTGATGGCCATATCATTCATATTGGTAAGGCAGTTTTTTTATTGTGGTAGTTTGTTGTGTTGTATATGGAACTACATTCTGAAAAGATTTGAATGTAGACTTGCATGTGTGAGAACAAAATACATAATGAGTAAATAGTTTGAAATAAATGTGTGAGTGTTTATAGGTTGTGTGATTTCACCACTGGGATTTAATGTTTTTATGGATAGGGCATTTCATGAGATAAGAGCAAGGTTGGGGTAATTGTGTTTGATAACCATAGAGAAACTGAATTGTTGTCACATTTGTTTTATACAGATGATGATTTGTTGGTGGAGATTAGTGAATGTGAATAAGAGTAAGACTTCAGTATTTTAAAGGAATAGGAGATTTGAGATCAGTTTGCATGAAGACCTGGCTCTTTTGGACGAACTTGAATACTTAGGAGTAAAGTGTAGAAAAAATGGTAGAGAAAGTAGTATAAAACCAACTGAGACTATCACTCTCCCCCTTCCTCCCATGCCTAAACTGCAGCTTTCATAATGAAAACACTAAACACTTACTCCTCAGATGACTTGTACCCCCCTAAACACACACACACACACACACACACACACACACACACACACACACACACACACACACACTTACACACACATACCCACAACATCATTGCTCTTGACTCGTCTGGTGAATATGGCTAGCTTCCTGAGTGCCATGTGAGACATATAAAGGGTGGTCCTAGTGAAGGAAGATAAAGGGAAAAACAGATACATTTTTACAACTTTAGGTTTTCACAGACTGCCTGCTCATGGTTAAAGCACAAGTGAAAAGTCACCTTTGGTTAGGCTGTCATTGAGTTGAAGGAAGAGAGTACAGTCTCGTCAAAGAACTTCTTGCTCCAAAGGAGTCCATCCTGTACCTGCTAATGAGTGTAGTGCAGCCTTGGAGGTACAGGAGCTCCTGTAAAACGGGTCCTAGGTAACACAAAGACCATCTCAAAAAGAGGTCTGTTGATAATTATTAAAGATAAGTAAATAAAGATACATCTTCATGTATTCGTGTATGTGTATACAACATGTACATTCATTAACTCCTAGGTTGTTAAATATTTTTATCTTCCTACAGATTTTGGATTCATGTTTGAGAGTTCTCCAGGGGGTAACTTAGGGTTTGAGCCAGATATTAAACTAACAGAAGAGATGGTGATGGTGATGGGGGGAAAGGGTGAAGCTGCTCCCTTCCGATGGTTTGTTGAGCTTTGCATAAAGGGATATCTAGCTGTCAGGTAAGTCTCTTGACTAAGTTATTCAGGATTTCCAATGACATACATCCTTTTTATTTGAATAATTTGCATATTGATCTTGAACTCTTAACACAGCCATGTATATAATGAAATAACAATTGATTTGTTACTTGGATAAGATTTGAAATTATCTGTACTCAGTTTTCAGATGAACCCAAGGACTTGTATATTTGAGGTGTGTAGATAACAGTTAAGATCATATATATTTCCAGAGAGACAGGCAGTTTAAGATAAAGAGATATGAAGGTTAAGCTCAATTTTGTTGAAATTTTTGGTAGACCCAGATAGTAAGTGGTGGTAGGAGTGGAGGGTAGTAGTGGATTGTGTGATTAAAGATTGGATGAGGGGAAGGGTATAATTGCATGATGAAAATAAATACATTACTCATATCAGGTACTAATGATCTGCTCTAGAGTTTTAAAGCTGTCATTAGTGTCTTGTGCTTATTTACCTCCTGCCCCAAGAGTGTCAACCATCAATGTGAGGCTTCTGCAGCATTTAGGAAGCCAGCTACATCTACTGGTCGGGACCATAGGTCATAAAGTTTAGTGATGTGCTTTTGTCTGTGTGCAGAGAGTGCAGGGCAGTTGTGTAGTAAGTACTCTCTGTCTTCATTGTGTTACATGTATCTTGAGCATAAAGGATCTTGGAATGTTGAAATGGTGTTTAAAGTGTTGTAGGCATGGTTTTATCCAGAGTATAGAGGGGAAGTGTGATTCATGTCTGTGTGGGGAGTGTGGCTTCTGATGGGTACATGCCCGGTGGGATGGAGTTTATGACTGAGTTTGAATTTGTTTAGTGCATGCCAGATTATTTAAGTGTGTAAGCATTTTGTCAGTGTTCTGTTTGTTGGGTTTAGGGGATCTGTAAGTAGCTAATGCTGAAGTGTGGGACAGGTATAAGCTTTTCATCTCTTCTTGGAGGTTGTTGTTTAGTTATGGAATGATTAGATGGGAGGGGTCCAATACTGTTACACAGAAATGAGTGCTGTAACATTGGGAGGATCTTTTGTTCCATTCTTTTGGGGTTGAATATTTTTGGTTGCTTGACAGCCAATGATGTTCTAAGTGCTTTATTTTTGTGTGATTTTCAGCTTTGTCACATTTGCTTTTGAGAGGGTGAGAAAAAATAATGAGTGGTGAAATGAAAAAGTTAGATTGTTAGTGTTTAGCCATTGAGTGCAGGGAAGACTGCAAGTGATTGGGTGATGTGTAAAAGAAAGCATCAGGATGTCGAGAGGAAAGTACAGTGGCTAAAAAATGAGGTCACATGATATTTGGGGTCAGACATTGGATGGAAGGGGGTATGACATTCTGCCATATGGTAAAAAGGGTGCATGAGGCAAAAACGGTTCAGAATCACTGCCTAGGAGGTTGAGAAGATTTTTTGGAAGGAGGTTGATAGTGCTAGAAAAACAAGAGAACAGATGGGAGCATTAGTGAAGGGGGCAAATGTGTAAGTGGTAATAGGCAGGATTGAGGTAAAGAGGAGGTGGAGTATTTCGAAGGATTGTAGAATGTGTTTGGAGATGTAAGGCGTTTGGGTCAGGGAAGTATGCAAAGTGTTTGAGAGTCATGGCATGGAGTTTGGAGAAGAGAAAAGAGGTGATGAAAGACTTGAATGAAATGTGGCAAAGCAGCTGGGGGCAGTTATATTGGACTTGAATTTCTGTAGAAAGGGGATGAATGTGTTACTGATTAGTTCATTTAGAATTTTCAGTGTATTGTATGGATAATGATAAGGTGCCTGAGGATTGGCAGAATGCCTGTATAGTGCCATTGTATAAAGGCAAGGGGGAAAAGGTGAATGTTCTAATTATAAAGGTGTAAGTTTAGTGCAAGGGGGAAAAGGTGAATGTTCTAATTACAAAGGTGTAAGTTTATTGAGAGTGGTAATGGAGAGGGTGATGGCTTGCACAGAGCATCAGATTGGGAAGAAGCAAAGTGATTTTTAGAGGGGGGTATAGAATGTGTGGATCAGGTGTTTCCCCTGAAGAATTTCTGTAATGAATAAAAGAAGGCATTGTTTGTAGCATTTATAGATCTGGTGAAAGCATACGATAGGATTGACAGGGATACTTTGGGGAATTAGTTCCAAATACATGGAGTGGGAGGAATGCTAATTAAGCAGTGAGGAGTATCTATTAAGAGAGTAAGATGTATTTGTGAGTTGGTAGATAGGAGGGTGGATGATTCCAGGTTAAGGTGGGTCTGCAGCAAGTGTGTTTTATGTCACCATGGCTGTTTGATCTATTCATATATGAGGTGATGTAGAAGATGAATATGTGGGTTTTGGGAAAGTGTTAGGTCTGCAGTCTATTAACGGTTAAGAGGCATAGGATCCTTGGTGAGTCAGTTGCTGTTTGCTGATGACATGGCATTGGTAGCAGGATTGATTAAGAAACTGCATAACTTTGTTTTTACATTTAGGAGAGTGTGTAGATGGAAAGTTGAGAGTAAATGTGAATAAAGCAAAGTCATTAAGTTTAGCAATTGGAAGAGACAGGTAAGTTGAGGTGTGAGTTAGAATGGAGAAAACTTAAAAAATGTGAATTGTATTAGATACCTGGGAGTGGAATTGGCTGTAAATGGAACCATGGGAACTAAGGTGAACCATATTGTGGATGAGGGGAAGATTCTAGGTGCATTGAGGAATGTTTGGAAAGAGAGTTTACTATCTGGGAGGATAGAGGGCTTGTTTAAAGGTTTAGTAGCCTAGACAAATATGTATGGATGCAAGGTGTGAGCTATAAATGAGACTCTATGGAAGAGCATGAATGTGCTGGAAATCATATGTTTAAAGACAATATGTGCTTTGAGGAGGTCTGATTAAGAAATTATATGGTAGGAGAGAGATGTTGTAGTAAGAGGAACATGGTTTATATAACTGAAAAGGGTGTGGTTTGGACATTTGGAGTGAAGAGAGGTTGACAAAGAGTGTGTATGTTAGAAGCGATGGGAACAAGAATAAAGGGGAGACCTAATTGGAGATGTAAGGGCATAGTGGAAAAGGTTTTGAGTGCTCAAGGTTTGAACATACTGGAGGATGTTAGGTGTGCAAGGGATACAGGAGGTGACTTGCTATCAGTGGACTGAATTAGGGCACATAAAGTAATCAGGGGAAACCATGGAAAAATCTGTGTGGTCAGGCCATGGATAGGGGGCTATAGTTTCTGCGCATTACACATGACAGCTAAAGAATGGATGTAAATTGATTAGGCCATTTCTTCATTTTTGCCTGGTGCTACCTGTAATGCAAGAAGTGGTGAACAAATATGAAAAAAGAATATATATTTATGACTGAGTCAAATATTTAGTAGAACATGTACTGTGAGAGATAACAAGCTGATATTGAAAATGTTCAGAATGTACATCTGAAGTAAGATTGAATACTGGTGTGTTGTATGGTCATTGATCAGGTAAGATGAAATGAGTGAGCTAAATAGAATTCAGAAACATGCTAAAAGTAAGAAAGGAGGAATGGAACACCTGAACTACTATAAAAAAGCAGCAACTTTACTGGCCTGAAAGAAGAAAGATACATAGTAATTTCTGCATGGTAGCAAACTGAGGACAAAAAAAGGAATAGTTTAAATCTAAGACCGTACAAATGGAAAGGAGCAGAGAGCTTTTTAACCTCTTAACTCCTCAAGATGGATATTTACAGAAGTAGTACAACTCCTTGAGACATAAATTTACACATTGAGTTTTGCACTTCTATTTCAAGGATGCCCAGCAAGCCTAAGTGGTTGCCAAGGAAGCAGTGTACAATCATTTCTCCCCACAGTCAGTCAAGTCAGTCATCCTCAAGTCATGCTAATGACAGTACATTCTCATGAGTTTTCAAGGAAGGAAACTAAGCAGCTTTATTTCAGATTTTGGGTATCAGGCAAATGATCCTGAATTACTCAACAGTGAGGACCTGCCTTTGGGTCATGTAGGATACTGACTCTTCCTTCACAGAAATTTGAATTGGATGATACAAGAAAAAGTGTTTTTGATAGAAGTGGAGGCATTGATGTCAGCACCAACCAGACTTTGACAACACGGCGTATGACTGTTATGGCTGGTAATTTTATAGACTTAAAATTTTGCTGTTATGAAAATGTTATTTGTGAAGTACGTTTATGGTATAAGTGAAAACACAATAATAACCATTAATCATTTTTTTAATGTAGGTATGAAAAATTATAAAACATGCAGAGTGGCAGCACGTAATGCTCTGGCCATCCCTCAACATATTTTAGCATGTTAAGTTTAAAAATCTGTAAAATAGTGATTATTTTTCATTATTATATGAATATTTTTGGACTTGAAAAACTGAGATTCACACAGGTGGAAAGGAAACCTAATATCTGGAAATTTATTGAAGACATCATACCAAAATTCACGAGTTCCCTACTGAAAAGAAATGGAGAGGCTATGCAGTATCCAGGTTGGTGATTTTTATTTTATGGAATCAGCATTGAAACCCATACTAGATCTAGATGGCTGGCTGAAAAAGCACCAAATCTACATAAAATGGACAGCCACACCAGCTGGGAGGGATCAGAGAATAAAAGCAATGTTGAACAAGCAGGATATGTGGTGAGTGCTGGATGCTGACCCTGTCTCAAGCTAAATCTCATTGTAAGTACTTGCAGAAAGGTACTACCTGAATTCAAAGCATGTCGATGCAGATTATAACTAATCAGAAATATTTTTGTTGTCGATTATATCCACATTTTGGTATGACTTACATAACAGTAATGCAGATGAGATTATAGAATGATGCACATTCTTTTCAGTATGAAGCAGTTATTAACTCTGCTAGATATGTGAAAGTGTGAAAATCATATGCATTATTTTATTGACAGAATACATAAGAAGAGTGAGAAAAGGAAAATATGAAAGGATTTGAAAAAGGGCAAGGGAAATTTATAGATAAACTGGGTTTAAGATGAAACATAATGGGAAATATGTAATGGCATCTGACAATACTTTGTGGTTTAACTCTTGAAGCTATAGTGATTATGTAGTCAAAGAAAAGAGCCTGTAATGGAAAAAAGTAGCATTTTTGTCTTACATCAGTTTTATTGTTTCTGTGGACAGCTCATGATCTTTCGAAAGAATTTAGTGTCTTGTATGTGTATATCAGACATATTTCTAAGAAATAGATTTGAATAAAGTTATCAAAATATGTACAACAGTCATGGATTCTCTGTTCTTTTACTGTCCCCTACAACTCCTAGTAAGGAACTGCGGGATTGACCCTAACTTATCAATTGATCCCTATATTCACCCATGAACAGTTGTCTCAAGGAGTCATTGTGGATATCTCCTTTCATTATGTTATTGATAAATTTGAGAGTCCATACAGTTATATCAACGTTAGAAAATTTTATATTCAGTTCAGATTGGCCATATATCTGCTGTTTTCCATGAATTGTTTAAGCATGCAGTGTTATCAGATATTTAGTAGGAAATATTGGAGATTATTGCTTCCTTTAGTATCAGAATTATTTAAAAACATGAAGTTGCTGTTTTATGCCTCATGTCTTCTGTATATGGAAGTCTTACTTACTTTCATGATAGAATTAATTGTGGGGTTGAGATCAAATTCTTCTTTCAGAATGGAGTGTTACTGCCTGTGTAATGCTGTTTTATTATGGAAGCAGCATAGCTTTTCATGATTTATGGAAATGACATTATTTTTTTTTATTTCAAGTGTGGCTGATGCACTTTGTGCTTCTCAGGATCAGAACAAGATTTTCTTTCCATGTTTTTTGTTTGCTGTATTGGTTCATGTTTTGTTAATGATGTGAATTTTTTCTGGCTGTCAGCTTGGGGACCATTTGATATGGGATAAACTTTCATTTGAACTCAAAGCATTTATAGTTTTTTCATTAGACTTAGGTTTATTCCTTCTGCTGTAGAGGTGTTGTCCTTGGGTTCCTTTTATAAATGTTTTCACTTATGCTAGAATTTTATGTTAGTGTAGATGACATGTCTAGTAAATCCCAGGTAGAGTATTGTATGTGGCATAACACAACTAGTTGTGTCCCTCATTTAGTCCTTGCTTGAATGAAAGTTAGTGGTCAGGGAAAATATTTATGTACCCTACCATTTGTGCCTAACCTAGTAGATTGAAAGTTGCCATTAATTTTAAAGAGCACGCTTTTAGGAAAATTATTCATTTTGTTTCTTGTTTATGAAATCCTGATGGTGTTTTCATCATATTTGACTAAATTTCATTATTGTAAATTGGAAAGTTGGAAATGGCTGCCGAGTTGGGCTGCATCCCCCCATAAGCATGATACGCTAACTAGTTACAACTCTCTTTGACGATTTATTTTTTTGATAAAGAAATACATGGTTTTAGAAAAATGGTAAGAAATCTAGAGGTACACAAAATTGCTTCATAGTGGTTCTTTGGCAGGATGGAAGAAAGTACTGTTGAGATTATAATGTGAAGATGTTACAGCATAATCTTTGAATGAAGTCCTACATTGAATGAAGTGTTATCACAAAGCCTTTTGTTTCTTAATCACTAATATACACTTGGAGATCCAATCCTTTCTTATCCCCAGACCATATCGTGAAGCAATTGTGTCGCTAGTGTCATTGATGCTGGAGACAGGTCTGCCATGCTTCCGAGGTCAGACCATCAGGCAGCTACGTGCCCGCTTCACTCCACAAGCCAAGGAAAAGGAGGCAGCACAATACATGTTGAACATCATCCTCAACTCCTGTTTCAGTGTGCGGACCAAGCTCTACGACATTATTCAAAACATTCAGAATGAGATTCCATATTAATGAGGGTATGTGCCCAAGAGAAACCATGTATCTAATCCATGAGGAGCAAGAAAACACTGGGGCTCATTTCTTCCATATGAAGTTTTATATAGCATTCCATTCAGAGTTGAAGTTTATTTAATTAGAATAATAAATCAATCATAGAATCAGTAATTTTTTTCCTGAAAATATAAAGAATCATCTTCTATTTCATATTTTAATGTTGATCCCAGCTGATGATGCAACAGCTATCTTTTCTTGCCCAAACATCAAATTAACAACCTTGCATTCATATGGCAAGCCCAACCAATTAATGTATGGTGACCATTCACTCATCCAAATTATTAGTTAGCAGTTATTTTATTAAAACAGCATAAAGACAAATTCTAACATTATCTTTATCTAAAGCCTTCTGCCATATGCTTATACCTTCATAAAAGTCAAATTTGTTTGTTAATTTCAGAATTCATATCTTACTGTCTTGTGCAAGGTTGGAAAATATTCTAGGATTCAAAACTTCATAAATTGGAAGAAACAGTGTTAAAAGATCTGCAAGAATTATGTATGATAAATGAAAAAAGGCATCAAACAAAAATAAGCAAGACCCCAGCAAGAAAGATGGAGAGACTTATCATGTTTAACCCAACAAGATTAGGGGTACTTGCAAAGTTGGGCCCTCCAGTCCCAGTCTGTTCGCTCATGCAGAGGGATACCACACTCTCCCTCACTTCCACCATACCCTTCCACTTTGGCCACCACACCTTCCCTCACCACATTCCCACCCTTCTTGGCTACCACACATTCCCTCCACCACCACCACCATTCCCCCCTTCCCCTCCCTCCCTGGCTACCACACCCTTGTTCACCACCATTATTCCCTCCCTCCTTGCCACCACACCCTGAACAGCAGATGGCATTATTCAGTGGTACAAGTACTCAACCCACCATTTTCCTTCGTCATACCTCCTATATTGCCGGCACAATGTTCTCGTTTGACAGTAAGATATTTTTCCAAAAATATTTTACCCAAGCATCCAGCAGTTTCTTTTCTGCCAAGGAAACTAATGAATTATTGGCAACTGTGCATAGGTGTTAGTCACCATGCATCAGACAGCTTCCTTGTTGTGTCTACAGACTAGGGATAGACAGACAGGGGCACTTTTTTATAGTATAGGTATAAGTGACTACCAACAAGTTAAAGAGAAGTCTGGACAAATGGCTTACGACATATGTGGATGAACCTAAGATAGACAGCTATGCAATGTGTGTAGTAGCAGAAAACACCAGTATTCTGAAATCAGTAAGACATATGGGAAGTGCTATGCACTACCCCTGCCTCAAACAAAATTTCGTTATAGTGTCAAACTATATAGTTGCTGGATTCATGTAGATAGATCAGTGGAAGAAGCTGCTTGTTCTAATCCTGCCTTTACTATTTTCGCTAGGTCAGGCCATTCTGCAAGCTTTTAGAGAATCTCTAGGATTCTCAGGGGCTAGAATCCTTTAGCTCCCAGCTGTCTGGTGAAGTGAATGCCTCTCACCCTTCTCTAACCATCAACAAGTATTTAGTGCTAGTGGCATGCTAGCTTGGCCTGGTTCTGCCCAAACAGTAACTCCACCCCCCTTTTTTTCTTCAGAGTTCACTCATGGACAAAAATGCATGACAAGGCCAATCCTAAATTGAAATATAAAGAGGGTTAGTGAAAGGGAGAAAGATGAGAAGAGGAAAAGTTTTCTAAAAAAATTTGTATTGTGGAAAACCTGTTCTTTAAAAAAAGGTCAGGTCATTATAGTTATGAAAGACATAAGGGGGATAGAGAGTTCCAAAGTTTTAATGTGCAGAGAAAGAAAGTTGTAAAAATGGCCCATCCTTTGGTTCCCAGTGGCCACATAGTAATTATGAGACAGAGTAGCTTGCCAGGTATTATGTGGTATAGTTAATGCTAGTGGCATACTAGCAGCCAAAACTTGAGAGCAAAAACCAAAGTTATACCCATAGAAGAGGGAAAGTGAACCAACATTGTGGTGCAGGGCAAATGAGTGAAGTTATGAGGATGTAGAGGTAGAACCACCCCAGATATGAGAGCAGTGCTCCATACAGGGACATACTAATCCTTTGTTCGAACAGACCAGCTGTTCAGAAGAAATGAATTTTCAACATCTAAACAGCGCTTTTGAGTTTTGTAGAGCCAAACTTAATTATTTGCTTAATTTAAGGTTTTGGAGATGGATTAGATGATAATGATACCAGGTGTGTTCATTGTGTAAAGTGATGGAATTACAAAACCACCAAAAGTGACAGCAGAATTCTAGGGGCTTTTCAAGAGAGATGGGCAGAAATATACCAGATTCCTTGTTTAAATGGCCTGAGAACAGGATTGGTTAAATCATGGATTGGAAGATGTAGTCTTAGAGGAAGAAAGGATATGTTTCCATTGCCACAAAAAAATGCTCTACTATACATATGATGGAGACAGAAGCATCTGCAAAGGAGAGAGTAAAGTATAAAGAGAAATTATAAAAGGAACTTTCTTAAGTTATTCTGGTCACTGTTGTTAAGATGCCGACATTTATGTTTACAAGGGACTTATGGAGGAGTTACCATTAAAGTTGATACATTTATAAGAACATAATCAGATGAATCACTTGTTGGCAAGATTTTGTAACTACAGCATGAAGATTATATGTGTTAGGAGAGTGGCAACAGTGGTCAGGATTGTGGGTTGCATGGGTGATGATTAGATCATTACAGATTGAGAGTATAAGGGCCTCTGTCCCTCAGCCATCTCTATGGGAGGATTTTAAGCATTCTCAGTGTTGTAAATTGAAATCTCAGCTTGCAGTTGAAAGGATATCATGGCCTGATAGCAGAAATTTAGATAGCAGAAGAAAGTTCCAAGATTAGTAGAATTAGGAGAGCAGTTGAGAAAACAAAGGAAATTAATGTTGACTGTTTGACAGAACTTTAACCACATAACACCAGAATTTAGTGACTAAAATTCCTCAGGCATGCAACAGGTGTGCTGATATTTGAATAAGCATAGACACCACTTTTAAAAAAGAATTATGAGCAAAGATAATTGTTTAGAAATGTGGATGGGGTTTGTGAGAAATCATTAGATATAGCTGGGTGTCTGAGAATTATGGTATTAGGAGAGGTACTAGAAAGATGGTGTTCATTAGAAGAAAGGTAATTAGAAAGATCATGAATGATGGTGAAGTGAATGAAAAATGAGGCAGGTCTATGAGAGAGGCAATGGTCACGGGAGGGGTTGGTACTGCTACTGCCTGAGCCCTCCCTCTCAGTGGCAGTAGAGATTCTTAACACCCCAGTATACAGGGAACTGAGAACCGTAAGGTCATTGAACTATACCCATTTAGAAAGATTATGGAGAAAAGAGAAGAAAATTTAAAGTACTATGAAAAATGTGAGAATTTGATAGAATGGGTGTACAGTGCATGGTGGGAAAGGATGGTAAGAGTAGACTGGTAGTCAAGTTTTAATGAACACAAAGTAAGACCAGTGATCCTAACATATAGATTGTAAGATGTTTCCAGGCATCACTTTAAGGTGCTTTCTGCAGCCTACTACCTACGATGTCATCATCTAGATGGCCATTGGCACTGACCTGCCTCATGATTTTCAGGGTTCCAGGAGGGCAAATTTAAAGCCTAAAAACTTTCTCTGTAAATGAACTCTCTTAAATCTGGTACCATCTTTGTTTCTCTTCTCAGGACCTTCTTTGTTAGGTCTTTTTGTTTACTTAGGTTCGATGGCCAAATTTGTGAAGCATGTTGTAGTTTAAACCTTATGTGTGATGTGAGCAGCTTGCTGAATATCTCCTTATCCATGAACTTGAGTGCAGTTCTCATACTTGTTAGCAGACAGTTGGTCTCCTTAGCAATTCAGTTCTTTTAAGGTAGGACTCTGATGACAGGGTAAGGACCATGCCAACTTCCAATTCTTCCTCACACACAGCTTCGTTCCTGCTACATTTTAATCATGTTGAAGCCTTCTCTTGCTGTGACCCATCCTCATTACTCAATATTTACTCAGGTTGACCTTCAACCATGAATCAGACCAACATTGGAGTCTGTCAAGGTACCTTTGTAAGTTGTTACAGTCCTCCATACTTTTCACTTCCCTCGTGACCTTTGCATCATCTGCACACACAATTAGGTTAGGAGCCTGTACCTTCATGCAAGGTATGTGCATAGATTTGAGATGAGTAATGTCTCCTGTACAGAACCTTGCAGCACTCCAATAGTGGCCTGAACTCAACATGAGAAGATTCCTCTGACATGTGGCCTTTGTTCCCTTCTGCTAAGATAAATTGTGATGTGTGTGTGTATTTGTGGGGTGAGCACAAGACAGTTGAGGAGTAAATGTTCAGTTCAGTGGACTTAAGAGGTCTTTTGATATGTTGAAATGTTTGTAACTTTGTGGAGATAGGTGGTTTCCAGAATGCAGAAGACAAACGGTAACATGTTCATGTTTGGAGTAGTTTTAGGAGGATGTCTGTATTTATATATTTAGTTATATTTACGTGTTGCCAGACTCCTCCCAGAAAGGGTTACACCATGGACAAGAAGTTACTGGGAAGGCTTTGTTACTGGGAAGGCTTTGTCATTGTTAGTGGATGTAAAGGAGTGCAGTCTCATCAAGGAGTCTCATCAAGGAGCTTTTTACTCCAGAGGAGTCCTTAATTTCCCTGCTCCTGCATGGAGAGCAGCCTCAAAGCTACAGGATCCCCATAAAAGTGGTCTTAGGGTTGTATGACGATGATAATCATTACATATGAATATTTATGCTCATCTGTATTTTATTCTTTTTGTTTCAGACCATATCGAGAAGCAATTGTTTCTTTAGTGTCTCTGATGTTAGACACTGGATTGCCTTGCTTCAGGGGACAGACTATTAGACAGCTACGCTCCCGCTTTACTCCACAATCTACTGAAAGGGAAGCTGCAGAATATATGCTGAACATAATCCAACATTCATATCTTAGCTGGCGTACAAAGGCTTATGATCGTCTCCAGTATCATCAGAATCAGATTCCATATTAGAGTTAAATGTTCTCATGAAAGTGATGTGGTTTTTGTGTATTGTTATGGCTGTCCAAAGATGGAGGATTTTGTAGGTTTGTGTTGTTAAAATTCCAGTTCCATGAAAAGTAGTTTTTGATTTTCTGATTATTTATTCAGTCCTAGGTATTTCTGATTATTTATTCAGTTCTAGGTAACCTTTGACGGGCCTTAACCACCTTTGAAACCTTTTTGGGCGGATGACTATAAAGATATTTGGATGTACATTATTTATTTTACTGAAGCTTAATATTAATCAATAATAGACATGGTTCTAGTCAGCAACCAGTTCTGCTAAAAAAAAGAAAAAGGAAATATTGGCATTTCATGATTTTTACTCAACATTTATGTTAAAATATACAGTAATATTCTTTTGTCACTTATTACTATAATGCCTCTTCTTTAACCCTTATACTGTGATTACAAGAAAACGTGGCTACCACTGTTTGTGCAAACAGCACAAGAAAAGTACTTTTAAAAACATATCATATTCTAATAGAATTAAAGATGTGTATACAGAAGTATGAAAAAGTAGAAAATAAATCCTTTACTTTTCATTAGTCATGGTGGAGCGTTGAAGTGAGTACTTGGGTGCTGCTGAGCTGAGCGACCTAAGTGCCTAGCAGAAGAGGAGAGAGGAGCAAGCAAAGCCTAGCAACAAAAGAGGTACAAAGATAGAGCAAGAATTGAGTGGAGTATAAAACTTTGCAGACAGTCTTTTACACAGTGGCACATAAATCTTGTTTCATGTGATGTATGTGTAAGTTGCCATTTATTATGTTCCAACAATTGATGTTTGTCAGTTAGGAAATCCAAACGAGAAACAGTAACTAACAAATGGTGTAAACCAATTTATCTACGAAGCATGTAGTTCACTAATGCTTTAATCTTTGCATAAGACTTCTTTCACTCACCTCTTGTGCCACTGCTGAAAGTAAATGTATTGACAAATGTATATCACATTTAGCATTTCCAGATAAGAGAAAAAGTGAGTAAATGACTCATAGTAAAAAAGTTTATTTGAGAATTACAGTAAAGCTTACACTTCAGAAACACACTTTCCCTCATGCACCACCTGTACAGTTGAGAAGCAGACAGTACCGGGTTACTAAAATATGGTGACGTACATGAGTCCTCCATGCTGGTAGAGATGCCACTGAGGGCCTGAGTGTTGTGTGGTTGGTGGGGGGAGGCCGACTAGGACATGTGATGTGGTTTATCAATGCTACACTTTGCATGCAATGTAATAGTGGCATGGAAGTCTTGCTTTGGGTATGTTGTAGTTGAAGTGCTGACAAATGATGTGTGTTACAGTTTAAGGGTAAAAGTTACAAAGCTATTTTTTTTTACGTCGTTTTTCCTTGGGACAACATGTAACTTATGATACCTGAAGTGAAACAAGTAAATACAGACCAAACAAATTCCTGAAAACACCAGCAAGTAATTGAGTAAGTCCTCTGGGATTTTAAAACTTAACAGGTGTCAGAGATATAGATATATATAGAACATTATGGTGAAAAGAGATGAATCATCCTGAAAACAACTGAGAGGAATTCATCATAGGTGCAGAAATCTGAATTTGTGAAAAATGTTGTACATTTGGCATTTTGGCAGCCCTTATTTTCCTTTCCTAGAGATTAGTATGTCTCTACAACACACAGTTACTTAAGCTTTAGAAAATAATTCATATATAATCGAAATGTGATTTTTATGACAGTGATCATGGCAAATATTTAAAAAAGAAATTTAGAATTTAGGGTATTTAAACATTCTGACATTCATAAGGCTATATAAATATAAACTTGGGAAAATATGATAAAGCTATTTTTAGAGTACCTCATTTTCTTAATCACTAATATTATGACCATCTGAGGTAGTTAAGGCCCTCTAAGGAAGAAAATATCATAAGATACATATGAAGTGTACATTTTCTTAGTCATTCCAAATATGTGATATCTGTTTTAATGCAAAGTTTGTATTATATGTAAAGGAGCTGACTTCCAGTTAATGATAAGTACAGTATATTGTAAACTATTCTGAAAATAGTCATATGAATTTAGACACAACATATTTATTGTTCTAGTCTTAAGTAGTGTTCTAATATTTTGTTCTAATTTGCAGATTCCTTTCCTGCTTTCTTGAAGTTTTCTTTTATAATTTATATTAGTACCTAATTTTTATGTTTCACCTAGTTTTGGGCTTCCTATCATAATAGCTCATATTTTGATTTGTATACTTTCTCTCATAAAAGTTTTCTATCATCTGTTCCTCAGTCCTTTTTATCTGTTTTCCTTGTCTTTAGTATCATTGTTGTAATTTCCTGGCTAGATATTTTCCTTAATTCTTCAGTCCTCTGTCAGTACTTGTGATATGTTTGGTCTTATATTGCTTTTGCCTAATATATTTTTTTACATTATGTACTCTCTCCAGCTGTCTTTTATCTCTCTCTCTGTCATACTTTATACCTTGTTTCTAGTGAATGACAGTCATATTACAATTTGATATTAGTTTTCCATACTTTATTGTTCTCTGTTAGTCTTAACTTGAATATTCATGCATGCTTTACATTATTTTATCCTTGCCTTCAAATCTCATCTCTGTTTTTTCTCTCCTCACATTGTCTTATTTTCTATAAATATGGTGTCCAAGAAAGACATCCAGAGTTTCATTTATTGATATCCATTAACTTTATTAATGTACAATATTTTCCAATTTAGATTATAGTTTGGAGTTTTTTCAAGTTTAAGTGAAATCTAATGCTATATGAGCCCCATTAATAGCTCTGTAAATTCCACAAACTACAACACAAACTGTGCTATCTCCTGCAGTGATACCATGATTGAACTGTTTGCTGAATAACATATTTGCAGGCTTTCAATTGTACTGTCATCTAGTTGCAGCATACAAAACAAAAATTTGAGGGATTTCATACTGAATTTTGAATTTAAGCATTTTGTGTTAACAAAGTTAATCATATTTGACTGAAACTCCGGTGGTCTTTCTCAGACTCCTTCATATTGTTTTCTTTTACTTGTTTTCTCATGTTCTGTGTGTATATTTGAACTTGTTGACTGTGGAAACATTAAATATTTAGTGTGCCCTTTGCGACAATTTTAAATAAATTTAAAAAATAATTTATTAGTTTTTTTTGTCTTACCATTGGGAAAAGCTTTTTTTTTTTTTTTTTAATAAACAACTACACAGTTAGATAAAAATCATACCAATATAATTCCACTTCAACATGCTTAGCATTTGATTATTTGCCACAGCACTAGATCCCTCCCACCCAAGTCAATCCATAACTAACCGCGAATCCCCATGTAGAATTAAAAGGCTTACCCCTGCTTCACACTTTAGCAACCTTTAGTCATAGATCCCTCCAACACCTAACAAATATAACAATGGCAAAATATACATGAAATAATTTGTCAAGCACTAAACAATTTTCCTCCCATCTCATTCTCAAACTCCACTCACCAGACAACACCCATTGGAAGCCACACTCCATAGACAAACATAAGTTGCACTGTTCTGTTTATACCCTGAACATCACCCATCCTAACAGTACTACAAACACCATTGCAACATAGAATGCTTCATGCCCACAATGCAACAACCACAAGAAAGACATTGAGTACTTGCAACTCAAATTATCCTATACTCTTCACACATAGATGCACACATTATGACCTACATATATATTTATATTTGTGAGATAGAGTGATGTGGTTTATAGGAGATAATTTCCTGTCAGTGGCAATATGGTTTAAAGTGGGTAATTTTTTGTCAATGGACTGAATCAGAGCACATGAGGCATTTGGGGAAAATCATGGAAAGATTTGTAGGGCCTAGTTGTGATTAGAGTGCATTACACATGACAGCTAGTAGAAAATGGATGTGAGCCAATGGCACCTCTTCTTTGTCCGTTCTTGGGATTCCCTTGCTATCTTGGGGAACTGTGAACTAATAAGGAAAAAGATACATCTCTATATCATTATTATATTATGCTTGATTGCTGTTTCCTGCATTAGCAAAGTAGCGCCAGGAAAAAGACGAAGAAATACCTATCCTCTTGCATACACATATATGCACATATACATACATACATACACGTACATATACATACATATAGATATACAAGTATATATTCATACTTGCTCACATCCATTCTCTAGCTGTCCTTTGTAATGTGCCGAAACCATAGCTCTCTATTCACATCTAGGCCCCGCAGACCTATCCCTGTTTTACCCCAGACTCTTCACATACCCTAGTGAGCTTATTGAATAGATGAATTTTCAGGCTGCAACACTTCTAGACACATTACATCCTATCTTACTGCATAACACATATACCTTTCTCTATGCAATCATATTAGAATTTCCAGTATCATATATTCCATTGTTTATGTATATGTGTTATATGAATTTATATACAGGTCTGGCATTGCACAGATCCATTTACCACAGATTCATTTATGTATATATATATATGTGTATATGAGTGAATGGGCCATTCTTTCTTCGTCTGTTTCCTGGCACTACCTCGCTGATGTGAGAAACAGCAATCAAGTTTAACTAAAATGATGAAAAGATCAAGAGGTTAAGATGCCCTGCCTAGAAATATGCAACATGCTTTGGTTTCTTCCTTTGAACTGCAAGCTCAGCTAATGCGAAGAGTGTATGCTGATCAGCATTCAGAGTCTCAGGCCACCAACTTTGGGCACTTTCCTGCCCTCCATATCTACCCAAGGATGAGAGATTTATTCCTGTTTTCTCCATACTTCTGTGTGTACAGATTCATAATGTCGAAAATGGCATGCAAGTGTAAGCATTGCTTCAGTTGACAAGCATAAAGGGAAAGAAACGGGTGAAGAGAAGTTTATGATTTTCCGGCAATTTGTAGATAGTACTCACACTCTTATCATGTTTTCAGGAACATAATAGGTTTATTTCAAATATTGCAGTGTGATGAATTTTTTTTTTCCTACTTTTTTGTGTACAAGACACCCTTAATGTCTGGAAAAATGCTTGCAGATGATAGTGATGGTACTGTTGCCAAGCAGTTAAGGAAAAGTATGTTGGGATATGAAAATTCAGATGATAAGGTGCATTGAAGCTGGTGAGTATCAGTTTAGTTTTGGTAAACCTTTGATTAAAACAATCCTGAAGAATAAGGACAAGATCAGGGCTTCTGTGCACTTCACCTCTTCATTAGTTTCCATGAAGGACTCTTTTGAGGAAAATCAGCTGGATATGCAGATGGAGGACATTACACAGTGACACATACCTCTAAGCTAACTGTTCTGTGCTAGCTGCTCCAACCTACTGCATTGGTAAGTACTGTACCATAACTTAATGTGTTTCTTGATGTTATTTCACTTATGTAGTGGTTATTGTATTGCCTGCACAATTTCTGTGGTAAGAGAAGGGGGAAGAATCGATGGGTATAATCAAGAAACAGTAGGATGACCAGTTATGCTCACATTTCATATGGAATCATCTAGCCAGTGGGTATTTAGGTAGCCCAAGAAACTTAAAGATGGAATTCAGTGGGGTATGCGATAGAAAGGAAGAGGAAGAAAAGCAAAGAATACAGTCAGGTGGCAAAAAATGAGTGACACCAAATGAAGCAAAAGGATGAAGGAGCCCCGCCAGCACTTCAAAGAGAAAAGGAAGATTAGGTGTTGTTAATGTCAGGCCGAAAGTAGTGAATACAAAAGTAGTTGGATTAGTAGTAAATGATCTAGTACTGGAATGTAAGGATAGTATGAAGAGGGTATGCTCTTGATATTATTAGAATTTTGGAAACAAAGCTGACTGAAGAGGTGTGATCTCACCTGTTCTGCCCATGATAGAAAGAAGTGAAAATGACAAAGGAGGAGAAGGGGCAGTTGTGGCCTTCCTAATAAGAGATACTGTGGGTCCCATTTATGAAGAAGTTATTTTTATGGGCCCTGTTCATACGCTAGATTGTTTGTAAGTCGGGAAATATAAAGAAATGAAGATAATTCATATAGAGTTAGTCAGTACCTTTACATGACTATGATAATGTATTGATTATTATATTTAACAGTAAATATAGTAGATAAAACATCATCATAATGAAAAAGATGCACATATATGTAGTTCAACAGTCCATAAGCATTAGTAATTGACTATTATACCAGGAATTGAATAATTTTGGTTTGTTCATAGGTATGGGTGTTTGTTGGTCAGATGTTTTTAAGCTAGGGACTTTCAGTAGCCAGTAAATAACTGCAGTTGCAATGGTACAGTATATATATATGTTCATATATAGCAAGGAACTAAAACTTTATAGATTGCTTTTTGATGAAGTATCAGGTTCAACTGGTAATATCAATACCATTAATCCAGAAAAATCCATATTTAGCTACTGCTTTGCCCCATTAGTACTAGATTTCAGACTGTAGAGTGTATCATGTCTTTAATTAGTCAATGGCTGAGAGAAACTAACTCAAGGTATAGAAAGTATCTCTTGGAAGAGGTAAGGATTTTGGGTCTTAGTGTCTTAAGATGTGTGGTATGTTTAGAAATGAAGGATAGGTTATTGAAGAAGGCCTTTCTCAGAGCAAAACTATCAACAGTAATATAATATATTTAGATGGACTCCCATGGTGTAGCAGTTAGCATTCCTAACCCTTCAAAATCAGAAGTGCAGTGCCCCTCAGAGCTTTATGAAACTTACAACACTGGACATGTTTTAAGGGTTTCTCTCCACCACA
>JAUTXX010081438.1:0-16984 GCA_032273605.1 Panulirus laevicauda
CACTTGGGAACTTTTCGTGTTTCATTTTCCCCGTGGACTCATCGGAATATATATATATATATGTATATATATATATAATTAGAAACGAGAGGAGTGAATGAACATAACACGACTAACAACTCCATAGGAAAGCAAGAAAAAAAAATTATTACAGTTCATATATTCACTGACGTCTGGGGGAAAAAAAGGGAGGGGGGGGTCTTCAAGTAAGTAAGGAACAAGAAAAGGGCACATCATAAAGGTTACCACAAGACCACACTATAATAATAGAAAACTGAACACCTGGAATGACATTACCGAATCGGGAGCGTATTCTAAATTAATCAAGAAATTCAAAAAGTAAAGAAAAAAGTTCGATATTAAGGTATTCAAGCACCTCCAGGAAGAAATCCCACCCTACGTGATACTTTATCATAGGTACTTACAGAATTAAGTACACAAAAGAGCAGCTAATACAGAACATACATTCACATGATTGCCTACAATAAGGCATTAATTCTCAATGAGGGAGGACATTGATAATTTAAATAAACAGCACTGACTATATATTATAGTATCCTATGTCAATGTTGACCACCTTTTTCTCTTATATGTTATATTTTCGTTTTCTTTTAACGTCAAATTGTAAGCGTAACTTAAAGATTAACTTAATCATTACCTATGGATATGTTATCTGAAAAACTAATTGATTTACTGGTTGATGTCGAGATCGTGAAAATAGGATATGCAATTGCTACATCATATAACATATATTAGGTGATGCTTAATTCCGGAAACTACATCGAAAAAGTCAGAAATTATTTTCCATTGTTGTAGTCAAACGAAAAATAACAAAACACCCTTGGCTTGGTATCACGACCATAAGTACTAAAGAAACACATAATCTTGCGTAAAGGTAGGTAAAAAAAACATCGTAAAAATCATATGAAGAGTAAAAACATATAACCATTTAAATTCAAAATCATTTACGATGAAACGAGCTTGGATAATCCACAATTTCATTAAGTAGATTCATGTCAAAAACATTTAACAAAAATAACAGTTGGTCAGGCATACATCCTTGAGGGACACCACATGTTGTATTATAAGGTTCTAACTTTGCAACTCAAAATTAAGATCTTCTCTCTCTAAGTGTGACTGCCGACAATCTATAACGTCATTGATAAAGCCCATGACATGAAGCTTAACCTGCATGATATTATGATCTATAGTGTGCTTAACTCGGGCGATGGAGTCTAATAGCGGTGTGAACAGAGATTTAGAATCGAGGCAAATTTCATCTACATCTTTACAATCACTGACTGGAGCTCTGAGTTTACTACAGATATATTTTCCAAACCACAATTCTTTCGTATAATGCTTGAGAAAGCGAACACTGAAGGTATCAAAATCATTTTTCTGTTTCTATGTTTTCAGTAGAATGAAAGAGTACATTAGAATCTGAATAAAGCCTTCATATTCGTACCAATTGTGTCTTATATTGAATAGGTCAAGCATTGAGATATCGAGTCCTAAGCATTTAAGGAGTGTGTGAGGCGTGCAAGGGATACAACGAAATCGAGATTTGTGGTATACAGGGAGCGAGGTGGTGTCAGTGGGCTGAACATGGAATATGAATCAGTCACAGAAAACCAGGTCTCTGGGGCTTGCTTGCAGAGAAGGTACCCTGGTTTTGGTACATTATATAAGACAACTAGAGCGGATGAGAGTGCGTGAGGCCATTATTCGTGTGTTCCACACGTTATTCCTGTCGTGGGAGATGGTGACATGTATGAAAAAAGTACATGGCTTTATGTATATATGTATGATATACACATATACACCTAGGATCTATGCTAAGATATTCAAAGGTAACATTAAAAAAAAATCAGTAACCAACAGCGAAAAACCATGTGTGTGTGTGTGTGTGTGTGTGTGTGTGTGTGTGTGTGTGCTTAAACAAGTGTTCTCTGCTCGGCCTCTTTAACCAGAATCTGGGCCGAAGGTCACTGAACCTCCCATTGTGCGACCCATTTCAGAACATTACTCCGATATCATCACAATATATAACATCAAAATCAATACCGTATTCTCTACCCAGTTTAGAGACTTCAAAAATCAAAGTCTAAGGTTCTTATAAACATATGTAATTAAGATCTATTGCTGCTCGGGTATTGACACTGGGTTTATTAAAGGATAATGATGTTCAAAGGTAAGCAACGCATGGAGGTGGGCAAAATTGATGTTATTCACTATGATGGTGGCCAAATGTGATGTAATACACTATACTAGTGGCTAAGTGTAAAATTATTCACTATGATGGTGGTCAAGTTTATTATCAACTATACTGGTGACTAACTGGGATCTTATTCCTATAGTGGTTCCCAACGTGATGTTATTCTCTAAACATAGGTCAAGGTTGACGTTATTGACTATAATTGCAGCCAAATGTGATGATATTCGCTATACGGGTGGCCTAAAGTGACACCTCTTCATTATGGTGGTGGCCAAAAGTGACGCTCTTCACTATCATATTGGCCAAATGTGACGCTAGTCACTATAATGGTGGCCAAATGTGACGGTATTCATAATAATAGCTGCCGTAAGTAACTACCATTAAGTTGTTGAAGTGGGCAAACGTAATCCTGAGATATAGGAGTGCATCACCAAGCTTTAGCTGTGAGGCCAGGAAAGTAGAGCTGAACGACTCTTAAAGCGGTGGGGATGAGGCTACTGAAACTGAAAACCTAAATGATCATTTCGGTCAAATACAATGGACAATGTAGCATGCATGTACAGATGTGGTAGTGAGTCATGGCGAGGCAAGACTGGTGAGAACATGAGTGAGTTGGTTGGTGTGGTTGTTTGAGCTTTAGGCCTATCAACTGCCAGGGTCATTTAGGCCGTCAACGAAAGCTTCATCCACCAACCGAAAAATCTTTAACACCTTCCTCTGATGTTAAAGATAATTCTAAGACCACAAACAATCTCACTATGCTTGTGGCCCATCATGAGTGAGTGAGGAGGAGAGGAAAGAGACTTGGCGCTGGGCAGGTGGAGGGTGAAGAGGGAGGGGGAACCAGAGGCTATATAAATAGGAGGAGCGGAGTGGCTGCCAGTGTCACTTACTATCCAGGTGCAGGCGGCCGTGCGACGACGATGGCTACGCCGAGGCTGCTCCTACTACTGCTGCAATTGCTCGTGGCCATGATGATCACTATCATTGGGCCTGCGACAACTTCGAGGGTGAGAACCGATAACCGAGATGGTTTTCAATCCAAAGTATTACTCAGAGTGAAAGGGTTCACCAACTCTGTTTTCAGCACTTATTTTCTGTGAGTGTACAAGACCTGTTGTAAGGGATTGCCCGACACCCCTAGCCCTCTCCTCCCTCACTGCAAGTGTTGAGCCGCTCTCCCTCGTGAGTTTCCAGAATTCCTTAGTTCCCAAATCCACCCTCCTCCTCCTCCTTCGAGAGTGTCAGGCCTCCAACACTAACATTATTCGACAGTAAAAATTCAACCCTCATCGCCGCCACGCGACCCCAATACACACACACACACACACACACACACACACACACACACACACACACACATACACACACGGTACAGTGATGGAGGTGATGACCGGGACAAAAGTGTAGGATAATAACGTGGGGATAAGTTGATATTAACACTGCAGTGAAGAGCAGGTAACTCACTGAGGTTTAAATGAAGTTTTAATGACTGTGAATATGTTACCAGTGTAGCTACAGTGCCTAAATTACGACTGTCGCCGACAGTGACTGAGTTACCACTACAAATGACAGTGACTGAGCTACCACTGTATCTGACGGTGATTGAGCTAACACAGTGGTTAACGGTGGAAGAATTACCAGTGATTGTCGCTAACAGTGACTAAGTTACTACTGTCGCAGTGACTGAGTTACCACTTTAGCTGGCAATGAGTAACATACATGTACAGTTGCTGGTGACTCATGGAGGTGGGTACATGCTCCTGTTTATAGAGGTTTCACCTGTTTACAGAGCTTCCACCTGTGTAAACAGGACTAATTTCTGCAAATCTAAATTAAGTAGAAATGAGGCGGCTTTTCGTTTTCTGTCCCTTTCTTCCAATAGGACTGTCCGTAAAGTTTTTTTTATGGTGACTAAAAAATATATATATATATATATATATATGTTGTTATTTGCTGTTATCTGTGTGTTGTTAGTGGTCACCATTATAGTTGACTGTGGTAGGATTACTGCATATTTTGTGATACTGTTTCATGGATGGGAATTTTGAACACTGAAGTTGTTAGCTAACTCATCCTAGGCTAATAGAAGGCTCAGAAATCAAAAACATTTCTAATTACTTTTCAGAGTCTTTGGTGTGTTTGGAAAAGCAGAACTGGGTGGCCCAACGATTCCAAAATATGTATCTGGCTTTGCAATGATTTGTTTATGGCTCATATATGTGCTGTGTGCTTCATTCCAAGCTTATGGGCACTTTGGTAAGGTGAAATAATGTGCTATATTTGTGATCTAAAAGTTTGTGATTTAGAAAAAAAATAACAGAAAAGAAGAGTCAGCAATAGTTTTCTGCAAATAACAAGGCATTTTCTTTAATTCAGGTGTATAGTAGATATATATGTGGGAGAAAATCCCTTCACAAACTTAATATTATGATGTTAGTGTTTTCAATGTAATGAAGAATTAACTTTCTTTGATATTACATAAAGCTGATGCTGGCATATGAAAGATGATTTATGATTATTGTCCAGATTTTTTTATTTTTCGTGTGATGCATCTGTAACCAAAAGCTATGACTTTTCATGGTATTTTAGACTTTTGTGTTAAGGATAAGAAAATGCCTTCCCATGTTTTCACTACAGCTACCCCCATACAGCGACAGGGTGATGTTCCTGAAAAGTCCGTTACTATGTGAAATGCTATGATGTTGTATCAGCAACTGATACCTGTTATGCAAGGGATGATTACATTCCTGAGCACTATATATTTACTGTGAATAACTCTTAAGCATAGAATACACATGCAGCAACTTAATGTAAGAGCTGCTTACCACAAACTTGAATCAGATTTTGACAATATTTTAAGAAAACTTTTCAGAAAATGTGATGATAGGGGCTTGAGGTGGTGGTGGAGTTAGATTAGTTAGTGTGAGGGTCACAAGAAGGTAGAGTTTGCCTTTTTTTTTCCAGTCATTGACAAAAGTCCACATTGAGGCTGAGCATCAATTGAAATGTAGAAAGGATTATGAAAGGGAAAAAGACGATATGGGAAAGCATTTACGAATTTTGTAGGAAGTGAAAGCTCTGTGTTTCAAAATGTGCCAGGTCATAGATATTAGGAAAGACATGAGAGGGTAGAGATTTCCAAAGTTTCAAGGTGTAGGGAAAGAAAGAGTTATCAAAACGGCCCACCCGTGAGTTGTGTGGCATTCCTCTTTGTCTCTCCTTGAAGTTTCCTGTAGCTACATGAAATATCTGCAAGCACAAAAAGAAACTTAGGAAGAACCTTGTTGGAACAGTTATCAGATGTCAAAAATGTTCTGAGTAGTGAATGGATGAGACAAGGGAAGTAATGAAATTGCAAGTGTTGGTAGTGTACAAAAGATCAAAACGTTGTATGACAGCCGAGTCCAAGAGATGATGCCTGTGAATATAGATCTCTCTCCCCATGCTTCATCTGGTGTGATGACTTAAAAGCCCATACCATACGAAATAAGCAAAAAATGAAAGCATGATGAGAATATGTACAGACATAGTGATATCTTTGAGGCATATTTCTTGATATAAGCACATGATAAAATAGATCATAAATCATAAAAAGAATAGATGAAACCAATGAGGATTACTGTATGCCCCTATCATTAATATAGTCATAAAGCATAAAAATAGAATCAAGTTTAATAGCTATGGAATTATCAGCACGACACATAACACAGGATAAGCCTAGCTATTGAAATTTAAAGTTTGCTTAAGAATGATTGGCTCTAAGCTTCCATTGATTTTTGAAATTTAAAAGTTAATATCTAAAAGGTTTATTTGATGGTAATACAATGATCTGTTTAATTGTGGAAGTTTAAGGTTTGCATTAAAATTATTGAAATTTACTGTTTGCATCAATATTATTGAAATTTACATACTATGTGCAAAACAGTTCTTAAATTATTTTGTGTAATTACAGCACTGGAATTCAACAGTTACATTTATGGGTACTCTTTTTCTGGGGCTGCCCCCTTAAGGAAGTTCTCAAAGGAAACAGGTGACAGAGATATAGATAGATAGAACAGCTGTTTTAAAGTAATTGTGGTTTATTACTAAATATTGTCATGAATTTAAAACCCCAATCATGCCTCGGCAAGAAAAACCTTTCAGTAGTCTCTTGATGCTAACTCTGTTAAATTAGAAGTGAAATTGATATGCATGAGCAAGTTGATAATTCAGTGAGCTTCACTGATACTAATGTGCTTGCTAAAAGGAAGTTTAAAGACAAAATGAATGCAAGTTTTCAAATTGTAATGCCTTTAACAGAAATGAGGTTGCAGCATTTACATACTTTGGTAATGAAGAAAACTGAAAACCTAACAAGTATTTTGATTAAAGACCAAAGGAGCATTCCTTTAAAAGTATGACAGATTCAGAAGAATGCCAGGAGTCTCTGAAAATATATGATTCCCTTTTAAAAGGGCAAATCATCTACCATTGAAAGTTAATGGCAGTGGTTTCTACTAAAGCCCTAGGAAAGGTGCATGCCTGTCTAATGTTGTCACTAGCAGGTTGCTAAAGCCTCCAGGCAGCTCCAATAGGGTTGCCATCTCAGCCCAGCCAACAAAGCCTACGTTGTGCACAGATTTCAACTTGTGGTGGGAAATTAAGTTTGTTGGTTGACATTAATAGCACCCTGCTATGTAAAAGTGGATTGATGTTTATAGCATGAAAAGCATTACTGGGAAAAATATTTCAGACATTGAAAAATAAAAAAGTATACAACTGTATTTTTTCTAATCTCTCACAACTAGTACAAGGGGACACAGAACATCATACAAATTTTGTTCCTTATCCTAATCTGTTGCAAATGTGAAATTTCACTTTGTGAGTTGTCGTTATACAGGGGATGGCTGTATGAATATTGATATGTAAATTCCAGTTGATGCTGGACTCTGTCTGTTTGTGGTTACACTTGGAGCAAAAAGTTACCTTCAGCGATGTTGCATCATCATCAGTGGACAAAAAGAAAACAATCTTGTTGAAGAACTTCTTGTTCCAGAGGAGTCCATCCTTTACCTGCTACTGATTGTAGCACAGCCATGAAGCTGCAGGAACCCAATAAAAAGGGTCCTGGGGCTATGTAATAAAATCTTGTAAATTCCTTGTATATATTGAAAGAAATTTCTTTACTTGACTTGTGAGGGCTGTTGATGGGATAACATATTGGTGTGTTTTATTGTATTTAAAAGGAAGCCACTCTAGATATTGTAAAACAAGCTGATTCTGAGTCATACTGGTGCCAGGAGCAGTATGGTTAGAAAAACACTTAAAAAAATCAGACTGAATAACAAAAAAAATGAGGGAAAGATATGGGAATTTAGCTACCTCGCTAACGCGGGAGACAGCAACAAAGCAAAATGAATATATATATATATAGAGAGAGAGAGAGAGATTAGTGAATGCTGGTGTATTTCTATGCCAGTTTACTAGAAGTGCATTCCCAGGATTTCATTTACCCTGGTGTTTTTGGTATATTTTTTCTGAAACTTTGTCACAAGAATCTAATAATACTTGCGGTATTAATTTGTGATGAACTAAATGTTGTTTGGAATTTTGTCATGAATCTTTGTTAAAATGAATTTGTTTTTTTAGTGTTCTTTTTAATTTAACATGAATCTAGGAACTACCCTAACTATAAGAAATATCTGTTCTCATTCATATTTTAAAGTGATGGAGCTTCAGCATAGCAATAGGTTTATAGTACTACAACTGTAATGTACACTCATACTAATTTCTATATTACCTTGGATTTTCAAAGATTTATTTTCTTATGTATTATACTACTGTGATTGCTTTTATATTTGAATACCTCATATCTTAATATTTTGTTGATGAATGTTGAAATTTCATGAATTACTTTGCAATGCATTAATCTTTCAAGTGATATTTTTTCCTTGTTCACATACTTAAGTCCTGAGTTATTAATTTCCCCATTCTTGCTGTTGTATCCTTTGGTTTAAATCACCGAAGACTCAAGTTCATCTCAGGTCCGCAAAATAGGTATTTAGGTTCCTCATTTTGAAATGTAATTTCATAAGGTTACGCCCCCATTACTTTGCATGTGAAGCTAAGATTTGCATGTCCCTCATTGAAATCCTTGCACATATTGCTGTTTGAATAAGGTATTTTATTAAAGATTTCCATAAGCTCCTGTATCATATAGTACCTTAAACAAGTTTCTATTTTCTCACTAAGGCTGGAAACTCATAGGCAGTTTAAAGGATATACATTTGGTAGGGGGTGCTTTGATATATGCAAAGTGTAAGTCAAGCCCAACTTAAACAGTGATATTGATTGGTAAATATTCATTCACTATCTGTCACATGTAGTAGTCAAAATTGTATGGTCTAGTCATGAGTGTGGTACATATTCCTGTATTCATGTGCATTTCGTTATGCACAAATTGAAGTATTTTGTTCATGTTTCCTCTGTGAAAGAATCTCATTCAACTGCTAGGTGAAATTTCAGATATTAATGGTATAGAAGACTATGGATATAACAAAATAAGATGCTCATTGACATTAGTTTAGTAAAACTAGGTTTTTTCCGGACTTATAGATAAAATTCAGCTTTGACAGATATTTCAGTAGAAATTTAGTAGTATAAAGCTGTAGCTTTGAATGATATTTAGCTGATGTACCTGCTGTTTTTTCATTTACTTATTTGAAATATGCTGCTATAAGTTTAATATTGAAGATTACTAGTTGGCAAAACAAATCATGGAATATCATTCTAATATAAAGTTTTTTTTTGTTAGCTTGGAGGTTACTTATATAGATGTATTAAATATGAAGTATCTTAATTTAACTGCGTGTGCCAGATATAATTATGTCACATTTGATTAAAATATTTGAGGATATTTTTGATATATGTATTATAATGGATAATACTATTTTTTTTTTCCAAGGCACAGTATAATATGTTTGGTTTGTAGAATGTTTGGTTTTATGCCTTTTGTTACATAAATGTGATACTCTGAATGTCCATTTTTAATTTGCAAATAGTGGTACATGTTTGTGATTTTTTTCATGTCACATTCAGTTAAAAGAATGAAAATCAGTATCATGTGAATGGGCATTCTTGGAGGCTGACAGCATTGTTTAATCTGTGCAGTATATAATATCTTTGCCTTTTCACATATTTTCAGTTTTCTTTTCCTCTCTTTCTTATGAAATAATTGAAAATTCAAAAGATAAACACCACAAAAGATATATGAATTTAGTTTATCCATTATGACTGTGTTCCTACAACTTTATTCTAACCTGTATGACAGTATTCCTGTAGTCAACAATAATGTCTGGTAAACTTTTTACTAACTACAAGAATTCATACCTTAGTTTAGATGATGAGATCTAATCTGAGAAACAGCACTGGAGTTCACCAGTTATGGAGACTCTCTTGCCATGGCCACCCCCTTCATGAAGGGAAGAGACATCAGAGATATGGATAGATCAAATAACAAGCCTTCAAAATATTTCAGGAATTAGTGTTTCGTTCTGACTTTGATATGATAAAGAGAAAAACAAAAGATGTGATCTCACATGGTACTTGTGTTGCGTCATTTAACCTTCAAGATGGTGATGGACGTTGGTTAATAATAGTTTACTAACTTTTTCATACTTCATTGTCATTTCTTGCATTAATGAGGTAATACCATGAACACACTAATAAGTTTTTTCATACTTGATTGCCATTTCCCGTGTTAATGAGATAGTGCCATGAACATACGAAGAAAGGCCACGTCTGCTCACATCCATTCTCTAGCTGTCATGAGCAATGCAGTGAAACCACAACTATATCTACAACCAGGCCCACAGAAACTTGCCATGGTTTTTCTCATACTCTTCACAGTCCATTGACAGAACATTGACCCCAGTATACCACATTGTTCCAGTTCACTTTATCCCGTTTGTTTTTATTAGGTGTCTGGAGAAAAAGTGATCAACTGTACTTAATCTTTTATGCCTTTTCCCCAGTAATATGAAACTTTTGTTTTGACTTATCTTCCTTCAGTTTGTTACAGGTTATTTTGATGAATGTTAATGAATAATCTTCTTAAGAAGGTAACTAATCAAAAAAATATTTTGTCCATGTACAAAGCTCTGTTCTAAATCATTAGGATGGAAATATGTGAAGTCAAATATTGAACCATTTCTCCTACATGATTTTTTTTTTCTTATTCATTACTGAGGGTTAACATATGTATGTAAAACCATAGTTTTATGAAATATACTGTAAGCTCATAAAGTGAATTCCGTAATTCTGTTTGATGATATGGAAAGTGATTTAAGATATTTTTCCTTCTTAGACAGCTTTGTTTTTAAACTTGTAACACTTTTGATGAAAATAGTTGTAACTTCTGTGCCACTTCCCCATACTATTTACACTCATGAGTAGTCTGATATTGCTGTCCCATAATGTCATCAGCAGTACCATACTGTCTCAGTGGGAGAAATCTCATAAACTTAATGTGAATATTGTAAGGATGACCAGCAGTGTATAAGAGTGTGCTGAAAGTAAAAAGAAGAAAACTGATAATGAGACAAACAAAAAGTGTGGGAGCCCGTGCCTGAAATAGATGACACTATGGAGGAATGTTTGGAGTTGCACAAGAATAAAATTTCAAGAGGAGATGGGTATGGCTATATTTGATTCAGAGTGGTTTGATTTGGCAAATAATTTTTGAATAAACACTTCAGAATTGTATAAATAATTTGGGAGTAGTTCTCGTGTAGTGAAGTTACAAAATCATGTAATCATATTTACTAAAAAGCTGTTCATTTAAGTCATTAATATGCATTATTTTTAGATACTACACTTTGTAAATAAAGAGATTCTTCACAGGTTTCAGAGCTTGCAGATTTTTGGAGTTAGATTATATAGAGGTGCATCATAATATATGCCAAAAGGATTTATTCATCATGCTGCCAACATTTGAAAGTGATAAGACTGCCCATTATTTATATTTTGCAAAGGAATTCAGAAAGAGGTACATTTCACTTTATTTGCATGTATCTTGTAACATTAGAATTATAGTACTTTAGTTTCAGACTCCCTGTATCCTACACACCTTTTCCTGCATTCACAGCAGGATGGTAGATTCCTTCGATGCATTTTTGTGTAAAGTTTTGAGTTGGTTGTATTGGTACTGGAATTGATGCATTGATGGTTTATGAATGAGGTTTCAGTTTTAAATGTCTACTGTAGGTGGCAGACTACTTTTTGTCATGTGAAATGAACCATTTGCTCTGTCGTATTAAGATCTTGGATTTTCTAACCTCTTTGTATACTGGAGGCTTCCAAATGTGTTTTCACTTCAGTAATTAGTGTAAGAAGTTGCTGATTAACAGGTTGAACTTCAAAATTTATAGTTCTAACGTAAGCTTCATGAGATTGAGATCCTGACCCTGAATTTCATGAAATTTAACAAGAATTTTTATGGTGCAACTTGTGAAGTTTATTCGTTACAATGCATTATCTGTTTTCAGTCATGACCATCCTTCAAAGCTTTACTTTATTCAACAGACATTAAACTATAAATTCACATAAGGATAGTATATATATGTATTTATACCTTTGTAAATACTGCCATTAATGTAATTTGTTACTTATCTTACTATGGTATGTCTCTCCATGTATGTTAGTCTGTGCATAAACTCTCACCCCGTACACATATAATTTATATTTGTTACTGATTTTTTCTTTGGTATGAAGGATCACTATGGAGCTTGCTTTAACACAGTATTGATCTTTTAGTTTGGTTTATTGTTTTCTTAAATTTTTCATGTCTTAATTTTTTCACATTTGCAGTGACTTGTTGTTGTTGACTTACTGCATTTTGACCTTGTGTGTTGTTTTGGGTATGAAGTATTGAATATCTAGTATAGTACTTTTGTAGCGAAGTCTCTTCTTGATGTTTTAATCATGGGGAGCTTTTATATGATCTTAACTAGATAGCATTTTAAACAACCACCAGATAAAGGAATTTTCCTACTATCTTATCTTTTAGGTACTGTACGGCACATTGTTTCCGTAATAGTAGATATGCACTTCCTCTGGTAGATATGAGTATTTGTTACTTTCAGCTTGATAGAAGCAATCCATGCTGCTAATACTTGAGATTTTCTAAACCAGATAGCTCAAATGAATCCTATTCCAAAATTTAAAGTAGTTGCTAAGGTATGGATACTTCCATTCATGTTAAGTATTTGGCACTTGTAAAAGCTGGATGTACAGGGCAAATTTATGGTGTATATATGTGCCTTAATTAAAATTTAGCAAATTATGTAATATTTTCATTAAGAAGGTCTTTCAGGATCATAAGGGATTTCCTTGCTGTAACTGAAATATACGGATTACAGGTACAGACATTTCATTAAGTTTCTTGTACCATCACAGATAATAATTTATGATAGAAAAATGAACAATTTAAAGTCCCTATGATAGAAAGTTCTACTGTTTTTCTCCATACAAGCATTCCTATGCTTTAAAAACAGTTTGCATATATTTTTTTACATAACCTCAAATCATCTGCTTAATGAAATTCACAGACATCACAGAAATAGCTAAATGTAGTCCATCTCTATGAAATGGTTCCTAATAATTTGTATAGATCATGCTCTCTTTTATTATTATTTGTAGTTGTTTCAGTTCCTTGTACCATTCCAAGTAACCATTTAAGATAGAAATTAAGAATTTGGAAATATACTTTTATAAAATTACTGTAGTCTGATAATTTTGTGCATGTATAGATGCTGTAAAATCCATGTGCATAATTTTTTAGATGATTTCAAAACATCTCTTTTATAAGAACTTGAAATATATAGTAAAATCTATTTAAACCAGTTCAATTTGTTATACATTATTCCAAATGTTTTTAAGTAGTAACCAGAGGAGGAGGTCATACTCAACAGTTGGACAGATTAAGATCTAGAACTTTTTGGATTCATGTTTGTCTAATATTGAATGTATGTTAACTTTATTAGAAAGATTTTAATTGGTTAACAGCCTTTTATTTTTAGTGCAATGTTGTGACAAGTTGTCAGTATCATAATATATATTCATTACATAGATCATCAAGTATTTTACTAATTTATGGGGAAAATTATCCATTTAGATGAACTGTGAGTGAGCTTTGTAATTGATTTGATAAGTAATTGTAGTACAGTATTATCTTATGTAAAGGTAGTTTGGGTTTTTCAAACTTTCTACTTCTCTTGTAAATGTGATTGAATGCTATCCACATCTCTATGGAAGTTTAGTGCATGCCACATTTTTGGATTCACATGGAAATTGTAAATGTATATTGTGAGTGAATATTTTTTTTATTATTACATAGATCTTGGTTACATCTTGTTAGCTAATATGAGGTCCTTCTTCAGTCTTGATGTGCTTTCTGAAAACTGGTGGATCAGTTGAAAGATTCAGGGAATGATGGTGACAGTTGCTACACTTCTGAAATATGTATACAGATATTTTTTGTGGTAATTACAGTTCATATTTTAGGAATAAGTTATAATTACATAAAACATAACCTTTCATCATTCAAAGTGTAGTTGATAGTATAAAATGGAGAAGCAGGTGTTCATATAAAGAACTATGGCTGTTCCTTACTGCATCAAAGCATATTTCATATTATGACTGTTCTCTACTGCATCAAAGCATATTTCAGAAAATTCATTTGATAAATTGGCAATCACCTCAGCCTCTGACTTTTCAACTTAATTCAATGTGCTATTCTTGCCAAATAAAACATAATATTTGTTACTGATATTTTATTAAAAAGAATTTACTTGGTTGATAGTTGTAGTAACAATATGAAAAGTATTAAGAAAATTAAAATGTTTTATGTGTATTCCGGGATCAAGAAGCTTCTTTTTGTGAACAGCTCTTTCTTTGAGCAGCAGGAGTCAAATAATATGACAGGTTGAAGATATGTTATTAATTTCATAACAACGATGTAGAAAACACCAGTGTAACAAAGCAGCTCAATAGTCGATGCATGCAAATGATGCTGTTCACTTGTGCATGAAAATACCTTGCAAAGGTTGGAGAGCAGTTGTTTATGAAAAAACTTAAATTCTATGTACATTTGAATATCAAAAATTTGTTTCTATGAATGGTAAACTCCCAAAGTCTCTAGTCTAAAGTATTGATGGTTACTAGCGACTTGGTGCATTTGTCTCTGGAGTTTGCTGCTCTGTAAATGTGTTTTGTCAACGTTGTTTGTTGGGGAAGTAGGGAGGATTGCAAGTATAGCTTGCTAAAGTGTTGGGTAGTTAAGATGATTATTTCTGCTATGGGTTGATGTTTGGATATAAATTAATAGGATGAGAGGATTAATGTGTTCAAAGAGTATTGTTTGCTAAGCATATTGAGGTGGAATATTATTGGATTTAATTTTTTTGTGCAGGTGTTGAATGTTTTTTGATTACAAAGCAAATAGTTATTGTTTTGAGTTTTAAATTGTGTGGTTTGCAGCTTTATTTAATGTTAGCATTTGAAAGGGTTGATTACCAAGCAATAACTAGGCAAGTGAGCCATAGTTTAGGAAGGAAGGAGTGTATGGCTTGTTTATACACAGAAAGGATTTTTCTTCTGAGGCCATTTAATTAGTTTACTTAAGGCGTGCAAACAGACATTTGCTAAATAGGGAAAAGATATGAAGACATTGAGGAGAATCTACCTTCCTCTTCCTGAGTGGTTGATGCTCATGAATCCTTGTAAAACAAAACCAAAGATCCCTCAAAACCCAAAAAACAAAGACACATAACCTCTGCCACAAATCTTTTGAGTTTTCCCTAGTATCCCTGAATCCTTTAGCTTCCCTCTCTCCTTAACGAGTGTTGGTATTTTATAATAACACATAATAGCTTCATCTTGTTACCACTAGTTCTCTGATTTGGTAACATTGTAGATCTACTTGTTTCTGCACTCTTTTAATTAAAACTGCTTTCTTATTCTGCTGTAACTCATCCTTGATGGATCTTTGCACCATGGAAGTTCTAGCTTTTGAATTATGTGAAGGTGCTCAAAAGTAGAATTTCAAAGCACAAAAAGCTCATGAATTGGCATTAGTGAAAGGCATCATCCTACATCATAGATGAATTTGTCTTTTCATGTACATGTGAAAGCATGACCTAGGGGATCTTCCAGAAGAGTAAAGCACCATCCTTTCCAACAGATGCTAATACATGACCGTCAGGAGATAGGCTGACTCTCGTGACAGCACCACTGTGACCTCGGCCCTCGTGTGTCACTCTACCTTTACTCCAGTTCCACACCTGTAAGAACATATATGCCATAGGGTCAGAATGTTGTAGCAAAACTAACAAGATGAGAAAAAGAGTAACATAGTGAATAAATTTTCCTGTAAACCAGGTAGATTAGGAAACAAGCAACTGCCACAGTTGTGGCTTAATAGGTGGAAGTGAAATAAATTGCAGAACGCTTCATCTACTTGGGTGTAATGTAAATGTAAAATTTCCTGTGCTAAGGGCTTGGATATTTGGTCAAAATCTAACCAGATACTTTGGTCTATGGCTACTTTCATCCAACTGAATATCTTCATGATGGTAATCAATCTACAAGTGATATATAGAAAAAAATCTATTGTTGCTTATAATGAAATTATTAGTGAAAATGAAACTTTTTGCTTTTAGCACAAAGAAAGGCATGAGAAGATTGAGGATGTGTAGCCATGAAGAGAAACTATTTTTGGAGTTGAGAACCTGATACTGGTGTAATGAGATCTTATGACATAAACTCCTTCACTATGGCACTCCCAATATCTACTGTTCATTTTGAGTTGCTTTTTTTTTTCAATTATCCTGAGAAGATGACTCTTTGTAAGTTTATCGCTGTGATTAAGTAGAAAAAAAATTCAAAACAAAATATTATACAACTCGACCTGGTAAAACATTCCTTAGGTGTGCTATGCACCCTTCAATTTATCCAGCTCTGCTGCCCATATGAATTATGAATTAATCTTGACAGGGCAGGCTTTATCCTTGTGTCTGCTCCTGGGCTAATTCTTCAAAGTTGCCTTGCCCATGCCCAAACTCTTCCTATATATATTCGTATTTTAAAAATGATGGTTTAAAGAACATTTGAAGATGTTAGTGACTATATAAGCTTTGTATTTTTTTCCACATAACTGTGTATGACAGTGTATTTAGCAATAAAACTTTGCTGCCATATGGGGCCATGGCTAGTTGGCCTATTCAGAAATACAGCTCTGACTCCAGGTGAACTGTCAGGTACATGTAGTGAGATACATAGTATTATTGGAAGTGTTTTTGCCACAAATATGATTACTAACGGATTTCATCACTGATGTCTTGTCATCCTGTAAGAATGTTACAGCTTCACAAAATATTGCATGATGTTGCAGACTGTGCTTAGGTTTCTTTGATATCATCATACTGCCCAGCGTTTGAAAAAATTAAGCTATAGGATCTAGTAATGCATGGAGTACCATTTAAAGCATTAACAACTGTATATTTTGCCTCAAGGCTGAAGTGGATGATTCAAAAATTTTTAACATACGTATATGCCCCAAATGTCATAAACAGTGAATGGAGCAATCAAGACCATACACTTGATGTGGCCAGAAATATTAAGTGGGGGAAAGGAGGCAATAACTTAAGACATACTCTGAACTCTCTCTCTCTCTCTCTCTCTCTCTCTCTCTCTCTCTCTCTCTCTCTCTCTCTCTCTCTCTCTCTCTCT
>JAUTXX010081549.1:0-12500 GCA_032273605.1 Panulirus laevicauda
ATGATTCATACCAACCTACAATATTGTACACCATGATTCATACTAACCCACAATATGTACACAGTAATTCATACCAATCCATTATCTGTACAAGATACATTCCAATCCATCATCTGTACGCCATGATTCATACTAACACACCATCCGTAAAACATGATACATACCAAACCATTATCTGTACACCATGATTCATACCAACTCACCTTCTGGAAACCATGATTCACGCCAACACATCAGCTGTAAACCATGAATCATACCAACACACCATGTGTACACCATGATACATACCAACCCATCATCAGCACTCCATGATTCATGTCAAGCCTCCATCTATACACACTGATTCATACCAACCCACCATCTGTGCACCATGATTCATACCAACCCACCACCTGTACACCATGATTCATACCAACCCACCACCTGTGCACCATGACTCATACCAACCCATCATCTTTACGACATGATTCATACCAACTCACCATCTGTACACCATGATTCATACCAACCCATCATCGATACACGATGAATCATACCAACCCACCATCTGCACACCATAATTCATACCAACCCATCATCGATACACCATGATTCATACCAACCCACCATCTATACATCATGATTCATACCAGTCCACCATATGTTTACAGTGATTCATACCAACCTATTATATATACACCATGATACATACCAACCCATCATCTCTACATGATTCATACCAATCCACCATCTCTACCGCACGATTCATACCAACGCACCATCTATATACCATGATTCACACCTACCCATGATCTGTAAACAATGATTCATATCAATCATCTGCACACCATAATTCATTTATTTATTCTATTATACTTTGTCGCTGTCTCCCGCGTTAGCGAGATAGCGCAAGGAAACACACGAAAGAATGGCCCAACCCACCCACATACACATGTATATACATACACGTCCACATACGCACACATACATACCTATACATCTCAACGTATACATATATATATACACACACAGACATATACATATATACACATGTGCATAATTCATACTGTCTGCCCTTATTCATTTCCGTCGCCACCTCGCCACACATGCAATGAAAACCCCTCACCATCTGTACACTAAGATTCACACCAGTACACAATCTGTACATCATGATTCATGCCAACCCACGACCTGTACACCATCATTCATACCAACCCATCATTGTACAACATGATTCGTACCAAATCATCTCTGTACACAATGATGCATAGCAACCCATGATCTTTACACCATGATTCATATCAGCCCATCATCTGCACACCATGATTCGTCCCAACCCATCATCTGTACATCATGATTCACAACAACCCACCATCTATACATCATGATTCATATCAACTCACCATGTATACACAGTGATGCATACCAACCCATTATCTATACATGATACATACCAACCCATCATCTGTACGACATGATTCATACCAATCCACCACCTGTACTGCACGATTCACACCATCTATATACCATGATTCATACCAACTCATCATCTATGCACCATGATTCATACAAATCCATCATCTGTACGCAATTATCAATACCAACCCAATAACTGTACAACATGATTCATACCAACACACCATCTGGGCACCATGATTTATACCAACCCATCATCTGTACACATTGATTCATTCTAACCCACCATCTGTGCACCATGATTTATACCAGCCCACCATCTGTGCACCATGATTCATACCAACCCAACATCTGTACACCATTATTCATAACAACCCACCGTCTGTACACCATGACTCATACCAACCCATCATTTGTATACCATGTTTCATACCAACCTACCATTTGTGCACCATTATTCATATCAACACACCATCTGTACACCATAATTCATACCAACCCATCATCTGTACACCATGATTCACACTACCCCATCATGTGTATACCATGATTCACACCAACACATTATATGCACACAATGATTCATACCAACCCATCATCTGTACACCATTATTCATACCAACCCACCATCAGTACACCATGATTCATACCAACACACCATCTGTGCACCATGATTTAACCCACCCATCATCTGTACACCATGGTTCATACCAACCCACCATCTGTGCACCATGATTCATACAATCCCACCATCTGTGCATCATGATTCATACCAACTCACCATCTTTACGCCATGATTCATACCAACTCACCATCTGTACACTATGTTTCATACCAACCCATCACCTGTACACCATGATTCATACTACCCCAGCATGTGTATACCATGATTTTCACCAACACACCATCTGTACACAATGATTCATACCAACCCATCATCTGTACATCATTATTCATACCAACCCACCATCTGTGCACCATGACTCATACCAACCCATCATCTGTACAACATGTTTCATACCAATTCACCATCTTTACGGAATGATTCATACCAACACACCATCTGTACACTATGTTTCATACCAGACCATCACCTGTATACCATGATTCATACTACTCTAACATGTGTACACCATGATATACACCAACACACCCTCTGTGCACCATGATCCATACCAACTCACCATCTGTACACCATGATACGTACCAGCCCATCATCTGTACACCATGATTCATACCAATTTACCATCTCTACACACTGATTCATACCAACCTCCATCTCTGCACCATGATTCATACCAACCTGCCATCTGTCCACCATGAATCATACCAACCCATCATCTGTACACCAATGATTCATACCAATCCTCCATCTGTGCACCATGACTCATACCAACCCATTATCTGTACACCATGATTCATACCATTCATTCCATGATTCATACTACTCCAACATGTGTACACCATGATTCACACCAACACACCATCTGTGCACCATGATTCATACCAGCCCACCATCTGTACACCATGATACATACCAACTCAGCATCTTTACACCATGATTCATACCAACCCACCATCTCTACACAGTGATTCATACCAACCTCCATCTCTGTACCATGATTCATACCAACCCGCCATCTGTCCACCATGAATCATACCAACCCATCATCTGTACACCAATGATTCATACCAACCCTCCATCTGTGCACCATGGCTCATACCAACCCACTTTCTGTACACCATGATTCATACTATATCACAACCTGTACGCCATTATTCATAAAAACATAACATCTGTACACCATGATTCATACCAATCCACCATTTGTACAACCCATCGTCTGTACAATTTGATTCATACCAATCCAACATGTGTACACTATGATTCATATCAACCCATCATCTGCACAACATGATGCAAATCAAGCCATTATTTCTACACCATGATTCATACCAATCCACCATCTGTACTCCATGATTCATACCAACACACCATATATACACCATGGTTCAAACTAAGCTATCATCTATACACCATGATTCATACCACTCTATCATCTATACACCATGATTCATACCACTCTATCATCTGTATAACGTGATTTATACCAACACACCATCTGTGCACCATGATTCATACCAACCCATCATCTGTACACCATTATTCATACCAACCCACCATCTGTGCACCATGATTCATACCAGCCCACCATCTGTGTACCATCTGTACATTAATATTCACACCAACACCATGAATCATACCAACCCATCATCTGTGCACCATGTTTCATACCAACTCACCATCTTTACGCCATGATTCATACCAACACACCATCTCTACACTATGATTCATGCCAACCCATCATCTGTACAACATGATTCGTACTACCCCAACATGTGTACACCATGATTCACACCAACACACCATCTGTGCACCATGATCCATACCAACCCACCATCTGTACACCATGATACATACCAACCCATCATCTGTACACCATGATTCATACCAATTTACCATCTCTACCCAGTGATTCATGCCAACCTCCATCCCTGCACCATGATTCATACCAACCTACCATCTGTACACCATGATCCATACCAACCCATCATCTGTACACCAATGATACATACCAACCCTCTATCTGTGGACCATGACTCATACCAACCCTTCATCTGTACACCTTGATTCATACCAAATCACAACCTGTAAGCCATTATTCATACCAACATACCATCTGTACACCATAATTCATACCAATCCACCATTTGTACAACCCATCATCTCTCCATCATGATTCATACCAATCCACCATCTGTACCCCATGATTCATACCAACACACCATATATACACCATGGTTCATACTAAGCTATCATTTGTACACCATGATTCATACCACTCCATCACCTGTATAACATGATTTATACCAACACACCATCTGTGCACCATGATTCATACCAACCCATCAACTGTACACCTTTATTCATACCAACCCACCATCAGTACACCATGATTCATGCCAACACACCATCTGTACACCACGATTCATACTAACCCATCATATGTACACTATGATTCATACCAACTCACCGTTTGTTCATCATGGTTCATAGCAACCAACTATCTGTACAGCATGATCTATACCAACCCATCATTGTGCAACATGATTTATACCAACCCATTATCAGTACACAATGATTTATACCAACCAATCATCTTTACACCATGATTCATATCAATCCATCATCTGCACACCGTGATTCATACTAACCCACCATCTATACTCCATGATTCATACCAACCCATCATCTGTACAGCATGATTCATACCAAGCCATCATCTATACATAATGATTCATATTAACCCATCATTTGTACACCATGGTTCATACCAACTCACCGTCTGTACACCATGATTCATACCAACCCACCTTCTCTACAGCATGACTTATACCAACCCAGCATTGCAAATGATTCATACCAACCTATCATCTGTCTACAATGATTCATACCAACCAATCATCTTTACATCATGATTCATACCAACCCATCATCTGCACACCATGATTCATACCAACCCATCATCTGCACACCATAATTCATACCAACCCACCATCTGTACACAATGATTCATATCAACCCCCCATACGTACACCATGTTTCATACCAACCCATTATTTGTACAACATGATACATTCCAACCCATTACCTGTACACCATGACCCATACCAACCCATCATCTTTACACCATAATTTGTACTAACCCATCATCTGTGAACCATGATTCATACCAGCCCATCATCTGTACCCCATGATTCATACCAACCCATCATCTGAACATCATGATTCATACCAACCCACCATCTGTATAACATGATTCATACCAACGCATCGTCTCTACAACATGATACATACCAACCCATTATCTGTTCACCATGATTCATACCAACTCACCATCTCTACACCATGATTCATACCAACCCATCATCTGTACAACATGATATATAACAACCCATTATCTATACAGAATGATTCATATCAATCCACCATCCGTACCCCACGACTCATACCAACACACCATCTGTATACCATGATTCATACCAACCCGTCATCTGTACACCATGATTCATACTAATCCATCATATGTACACAATTTTTCATACCAACCCATCATCTGTACAACATGATTCATACCAACTTACCATCTGTGCATCATGATTCATGCCAACCCATCATCTGTACACCAACCCACCCTCTGTACACCAGTATTCATAAGAACCTATCATCTAAACACCTTGATTCATACTAACCCGCCACCTATACACCATGATTCATACCAATACATCGTCTGTATACCATGTTTCATACCAACCGACCATCTGTACATCATCATTCATACCAACACACCATCTGTGCACCAAGATTCATACCAACCGATCATCTGTACACCATGATTCATATCAACCCATCATCTGTACACCATGATTCATACCAACCCATCATCTGTACACCATGATTCATACCAACCCACCATCTGTACACCATGATTCATACCAACTCATCATTTGTACACCATGATTCATACCACCCACCATCTGTACACCATGATTCATAACTACCTACCATCTGTTCACCATGATTCATACCAACCCACCATCTGCACAGCATAATTCATACCAACCCATTATCTATACACAATTATTCATACTAACTCATCATCTGTACACCATGATTTATACCAACTCACCGTCTGTACACCATGATTCATAGCAACCAACCATCTGTACAGCATGATTTATACCAACCTATCATTGTGCAACATGATTCATACCAACTCATCATCTGTGCACAATGATTCATAACAACCAATCATCTTTACACCATGATTCATACCAACCAATCATCTTTACACCATGATTCATACCAACCCATCATATGCACGCCATGTTCCATACCAACCCACCATCTATACACCATGATTCATACCAACCAATCATCTGTACAGCATGATTCATACCAACCCATCATCTACACACAATGACCCATACTAACCCATCATCTGTAGACCATGATTCATACCAACTCACCGTCTGTACATGATGATTCATACCAACCCACCATCTGTACAACATGATTTATACCAACCCATCATTGCACATGATTCATACCAACCCATCATCTGTACAGCATGATTTATACCAACCCATCATTGCACATAATTCATACCAACCCATCATCTGTCTACAATGATTCATACCAACCAATCATCTTTCTACCATGATTCATACCAACCCATCATCTGCACACCATGATTCATACCAACCCATCATCTGCACACCATGATTCATACCAACCCACCATCTGTACATCATGATTCATATCAACTCACCATATGTACACCATGTTTCATACCAGCCCATCGTCTTTGCAACATGATACTTACCAACCCATTATCTGTACAGAATGACTCATACCAACGCATCATCTGCACTCCATGATTGATACTAACCCATCATCTGCATATCATAATTCATACTAACCCACCATCTGCACGCCATGATTCATACCAACCCATCGTCTTTGCAACATGATACATACCAACCCATTATCTGTTCACCATGATTCATACCAACTCACCATCTGTACACCATGATTCATACCAACCCATCATTTGTACAACATGATATATAACAACCCATCATCTGTACAAAATGATTCATACCAATCCATCATCCGTACACCACGACTCATTCCAACACACCATCTATATACCATGATTCATACCAACCCGTCATCTGTACACCATGATTCATGCCAATCCATCATATGTACACAATTATTCATACCAACCCATCATCTGCACAACACGATTCATAGCAACACACCATCTGTGCACCATGATTCATACCAACCCATCATATGTACGCAATGATTCATACTAACCCATCATCTGTACAACTTGATTCATGCCAATCCATCTTCTGTACACCATTTTTCATACCAACCCATCTTATGCACACTATGATTCATATCAACCCATCATCTTTACACCGTGATTCATTCCAACCTATCATCTGTACACCATGATTTATATCAATCCATCATCTGTACACCATGATTCATAAAAACCACCATCTGTACATCACGATTAATACCAACCCATCATCTGTACACCATGATTCATAACATCCCACCATCTATACATAATGATTTATGCCAACCCATCATCTGTACACCATGATTTATAGCAACCCATCATCTGTACACCATGATTCATACCAACTCATCACGACTACACCATGATTCATACCAACCCACCATCTGTGTACGATGATTCATACCAACCCATTATCTCTACGCGATGACTCATATTAACCCACCATCTGTACAACTAGATTCATGCCAACCAATCATCTGCACACCATGATTCATACCTACCCATCATCTGCACATCGTGATTCATACCAACCCATCATCTGTACACCATGATTCATACCAACCCATCATCTGTACACAATGATTCATAACATCCGCCATCTATACAGAATGATGCATGCCAACCTATCATCTGTACACCATGATTCATAGCAACCCATCATATGTACACCATGATTCATACTAACTCGTCATGTCTACACCACGATTCATACCAACCCACTATCTGTGTACCATGATTCATACCAACCCATTTTCTGTACGAAATGATTCATACTAACCAACCAACTGTACAACTTGATTCATGCCAACCAATCATCTGTACACCGTGAGTCTTACTTAACCATCAATTGCACATCATGATTGATTCCAACGCACCATCTGTACACAATGATTCATACCAACCCACCATATGTACACAATGATTCATACCAACCCACCATATGTACACAATGATTCATACTAACCCATTATCTGTACAACATGACACATACCAACCCATCATCTGTACAACATGATTCATATCAACCCATCTTCTGTACAACATGATTCATTCTAACCTATCATCTGTACACCATGATTCATACCAACTCATCATCTGTACACCATGATTCATACCAATCCATCATCTGTACACCATGATTCATACTAACCGACCATCTGTAGACCATGATTCATACCAGCCCATCATCTGTACAACATGATCCATACCAACCCATCATCTGTTCACCATGATTCATACCAATCCACCATCTGTACACCATGAATCGTACCATCCCATCATTTGTACAACATGATACATACCATCCCATCATCTTTGCAACATGATTTTTAACAATTCACCATCTTTACCCCACGATTCATATCAACACACCATCTATACACCATGATTCATACCAACCCACCATCTGTCCACAATGATTCATAATAACCCATCATATGTCAACATGATTCATATCCACATACCCTCTGTGCACCATGATTCATACCTACCCATCATCTGTGCACCATGATTCATACCAACTTACCATCTGTATACTAGGATTTATAAAAACCCATCATCTGCACCACATGATTGATACTAACCCACCATCTCTACACCATGATTCATACCAAACCACCATCTGGACCCATGATTCATACCAACCCACCATCTGTACACCATGATTCATAATAACCCACCATATATACATCATGATTCATACCAACCCACCATATGTATACCATGATTCATACCAGCACTCCATCTGTGCACCATTATTCATACCAACTAATCATCTGCAAACCATGACTCATACTAACCTACCATCTGCACAACATGATTCATACCAACACACTCTCTGCACACCATGATTCATACGAAATCACCATCTATGCACCATGATTCAAAGCAACACACCTGCACACTATGATTCACATCAACATACCATCTGCACACCATGATTCATACCAACATACCATCTGTACCCCATGATTCATATCTACACACCGTCTGTACACCATAATTCATACCAGCAAATCATTTTGATTCATACTAACCTACCATCTGCACACCATGATTCACACCAACGCGCCATCTGTCCACTATGATTCCTACCAGCCCACCATCATGATTCATACTAACCCACAATCTGTACACGATGATTCATACCAACCCACCATCTATACACCATAATTCATACCAACCCACTGTCTGTACACTATGATTCATACTAACCCACCATCTGTACACGATGATTCATAACAACCCACCATCTGTACACGATGATTCATACCAACCCACCATCTGTACACCATGATTCATACCAACCCACTATCTGTACACTATGATTCTTACTAACCCACCATCTGTACACCATGATTCATAACAACCCACCATCTGTACACAATGATTCATACCAATCCATCATCTGTACAGCATGATTCATACCAACCCACCATCTGTACACTATGATTCATTCCAACTCACCATTTGTGCACCATGATTCATACCAATCCACAGTCTTTACACTATGATTCATACCAACCCACAATCTGTACACCATGATTAATACTAACCCAATATCTGTACACTATGATTAATACTAACCAACTATCTGTACACCATGATTCATACCAACCCACCATCTGTACACCATGATTCATACCAGCCCACCCTGTGTACATCATGATTCATACCAACCCATTGTCTGTATACCACTGTTCATATCAACCCACCAATTGTGCACTATGATTCATACCAACCCACCATCTGTACACCGTGATTCATACTAATCCACCATCTTTACACCATGATTCATACTAACCCACCATATGTACACTATGATTCATACCAACCCACCATGTGTACACCATGATTCATACCAACCCACTATCTGTACACCATGATTCATACTAGCCCTCCATCTGTACACCATTATTCATACCAACCCAACGTCTATACTCTATTGTCCATACCAACCCACCATCTGTACAAAATTATTCATACCAACCCACCATCTCTATACTATCGTTCATACCAACCCACCATCTGCACACCATGATTCATACTAAACCACCATATGTACACCATGATTCATACTAACCCACCATCTGTCCACCATGATTCATACCAACCCACCATCTGTACCCCATGATTCATACCAACCCACCATCTGTACATTATGATTCATACTAATCACCATCTGGATGCCATGATTCAGACCAACCCACCATCCGTACACCATGATTCATACCAACCGACCATCTGTACACTATGATTCATATCAATCACCATCTGGATACCATGATTCAGACCAACCCACCATCCGTACACCATGATTCATACCAAACCTCCATCTGTACACCATGATGCATACCAACCCACTATCTCTACACCATGATTCATACAAGGCAGGTCAGGTCAGGTCCGGTCACGTCACCTCAGAACAAGGCAGGTTAGGTCAGGTCAAAACAAGGCAGGTCAGGGCATGTCAGGGCAAGATCTCAGTCAGTTCATGATAGCCGGCGGGAGAGGAATGGATCCCTCTGCTGGACTAGTATGTAATCCTCCTGGTGTGAGAGTAACAGAAATCCTCGAGCGTTCATGAATGTTAGGAAGTCAGCATCAGGTTCCAGTGAATCTTGTACCATCTCCACGATGACTACCCTCACTGTGACAGTGTTCCACGGGAAGGAGTAGAGGATCTCTTTTTCTGAACCCTGAGTATCTAGCGAGAGTACGTCTATAGTGGAGATGTTCAGTGCCAGAAGGTAGGATGAGAGAGGGAAGCATTGTGTCCAGCTGTACGAATGGTCTGCCATATTAATGAAGGAGTCGTATTTGTTGCTGTTCATAGTGACCCCCAGTTGATAAGAGGAGCCTATTACGTGCCACCTGGGCACCATATAGCCACTCTCCACACCCAGGGAGACGTGCACTGACCTCCTGCTCAAGTGGTCCCACGAGAGGCAGGTGTTAGAGGCCCAAGCCTTGCGATGTTTGGCCAGTAGAGCCCTGTAGCTCACAACATTAGGCTCTATCAGTAGGCCGTTCCAGCCCAGTTCTTGCTCTAGCCAGAGGCTATTAGATAGCTGCTGTCCGTCCAGAGCTCCAGCTTCGACGAAGAAACCCTTCCTCTGCCCAGAGAACATCAAGTGTAGGAATCCGTGGATATAGTGCCAGGAACCACCCTTGCTACTTACTAGGTAGTGAGGATCCTGTGACAGGTTATAGGGCAGGACTGAGGGTGGCTGAAGGAAGACATCACGCAGAAGGGACACTACACGTGGGTCATCGCCTGCCATACCATCCCACACAGCCGTCCTCTCATCCTCCAGGAAAATCTGAAAAATTCATCTTAATTTAATGTCACAACAAATGTGTCTCCACTTTATTATATGTTGATCAAATATCTTTACCCTGGTGGAGGATGACTCTAACTTAGTGTGGTGGAGGGATGACTCTCACTTAGTGTGATGTAGGGATGACTCTCACTTAGTGTGGTGGAGGGATGACTCTCACTTAATGTGGTGGAGGGATGACTGTCACTTAATGTGATGGAGGATGACTGTCACTTAGTGTGGTGGAGAGATGACTGTCACTTATTGTGGTGGAGAGATGACTGTTACTTAGTATGGTGGAGAGATGACTGTTACTTAGTATGGTGGAGAGATGACTGTTACTTAGCATGGTGGAGAGATGACTGTCCATTAGTGTGGTACAGGGATGAATATCACTTAATATGTTGGTGGAATAACTCAGTATGGTGAAGGGATGACGGTCACTTAATATGGTAGAGAAATGACTGTCACTTATTTTGGTGGATTGATGACTGTCACTTTGTGTGATGTAGGGAGACTGTCTCTTCGTGTTGTGGAGGGATAACTGTCACTTAGTATGGTAGAGGGAAGATTGTCAACTAGTATGGTGGAGGAATGACTATCACTATAGTGGAGGCATGACATTACTTAGCATGGTAGAGGGATGTCTATCAGTTAGCATAGTGGAGGCATGACTTTACTTAGTATGGTAGAGGGATGTCTGTCAGCTAGTATAGTGGAGGCATGACTTTACTTAGTATGGTAGAGGGATGTCTGTCAGTTAGTATAGTGGAGGCATGACTTTCACTTAGTATGGTTAAGGGAAGATTGCCATCTAGTAAGGTGGAGGTATGACTGTCACTTA